>NQII01001839.1:606703-628973 GCA_002778355.1 Clitarchus hookeri | reverse complement strand
TGCTTGTGGATTCACGAAGGTGGAACTTTCATCAGCAGTTACTGAACAAGACTTAGAATGCCCTGTGAATTGGAATCGTCTTCCTCAAAATGAGGAAAATTCTATAACGTTTGAAGATTTCGTCCATTTTGACGATGGCCTAGCGGTAGCGGGGATTCTAACTGATGACAAAATTTTGGCTCCATCTCAGGACATTGATGGTGAAGGTGATGACGAAGATGATGTGCCAACAATTACACCTAAAGTGGCTAAACAAAACATCAACAATGTGCGCCATTTCTTAGCAAAATCAGACGTTGGCGATTAAGTATTTTCTGCTTTAAACATACTTGACAAAGCCATCGATGATGCCCGTCTGCAAGGCTTGCACCAAAAGAAAATTACAGATTTTTTTTAAACGTAAATTTTTAATGTGTTTTTTATTGATGTAATTATTGATTTATATATACATATGTATACATAATATGTAGCCATGCGTTTATCATTACATATTAATGCAAATTTGCATTAATCTCGTTATTATGTACTTTTTCTCTTTTTGCTCCTGATTATTGGTAATCCCGCTAATTTGAATACTTCCATAATTCATATTTAACATTCAGTCCCTTGACAATAGGAATTATCAGTGATTCTACTGTATTTTCAACAGGTCTCATTATGAAGCCACAGATTAATAAAATTGAATATTAAATATCCCTACTAAATTTTCCAAAAAATGAACAAAATCTGGTATACACAACAAAAATAGCGTAACAAAGTAGTGTACGAAATTTTATCGAGATCGGCCAACAAAATTGTAACTAGTGCTCCACCTTAATATGTCTTTCCTAAAGGCGGCTTTACACTGTGGCAACTTAAGGCAACTGGTTGCCTGCAGCAAGCAATCTACAAGTTATATTCTAACTGACTTGGCGCATGCAGCATGTGCCACCTGCTGCAGACTCTTTAACACCTACGCAGCTAGTTACTTTAATTTTCCTTCAGTATTAATCAAGATGTTGGCACAGACTGTAGTTGCAGCAGCTTATTTTGCTCCTTTGACTAACAATGACATTGAAAAACATGGTGCAGACAGTTGTTTGCAAATAATGATTTATCTCGGAAGGAATTGTTTGGCAAAATTCTTGCAGCAAATACCTCTTGAGTAAATTATCTCCTCTTGTCTCAAAACAAGATACAAATGTTCGAGAAAGTGTTCCAGCCAAAGTGAAACTCGATTGTATAGTAAGATGTCTTGCTACCAGAGATTCGTACCGTTCCCAAATGTACCTGCTCAGAATATTCTGATTTCACTGTATCGCCTTTCATTTCTAAAGTCTGTGATACCATCAGAAAAGTTTTAAGGCAAGTATTACTCTTGAAATAATTTTTTAAACAGTATGAAGGGTAGTACAAAGATATACAATCATTATTTGAGATATTTGTTATATTCATGACACTTTTTTGTGTTCCAAGTTCTCTGTTACAATTGATTCATGTTTAATTTCCGACTTGTGAAACAATTTTGATCCCCGTACGGCAAAACATAATATTCCCTGTGCTTTTGCATTGTTCACGCAGGTTTCTTGTCGATAGTGATGAACAGGTCAGTGGGACAACATTGAACTCTTGATATGTTAACTTTGGCGAAGTTCTTGATGGCATAGGTGGGGTAAACTGTGAATAAATATTTAATGATTAACAAGACTAATAGGGTATATACACTGAAGAGCCAAAAAAACTGGTATAGGCATGCCTATGCAAATAACAGAGGTATGGAACCAATCAGAGTCGTTATGCTGTAGTTATTACCCTGGTCCATTGTGTATGTGCAGAGTGGGAAGCAATTTCGTAGGAGCCTGCACTCTTTGCCAGCGAAAATTTTATGCGTTTTTTTTAATCACTTGTTTGGCTTTCTCCGATGTTGTAAAGGTGTTTTCTAGCCATACAATGCTAGCATAGTGACTTGAAAGTGTCATATCCTATTTTTATCTGTATCCAAATTTTGTATAATGTATAGTGGATAATTTTTCCGAAGTCTGAATGTTGGCCTTATGCAAATGCGAAAATAAATATTATTTAATAACAGAAATATTTTACTTAGGTAAACCAAATTTCATCAGATCAAAGCAGAAACCTTATACACATACAGTGAAATCCCGATATTTCGCATCCCGATTATTCGTATATCCCGTATATCCTGTGATTCTCAGAACAAAGAGGCGCCTTGCTGTCCGGTCTACGGTTATGAGAGGGTAGGAAGGAGCAGAGCGAGTGAAAAGTTAGTCAGTTCGGTCTTAACCATGCCTCCGAAAAGAGCTAATAAGTGTCTTTCCATTAGAGAAAAAAAGAAATCATTAACGCCGTGGCCGGTGGCGATAAACAAATTGCCATGTCCAAACGTTATAACGTTCCTCAAGTGCCAGTGTATCGGCCGACGTTTGTTCTGAGTGGAAATACGAATTGGGAGAAATAATCAATTCTTACGAGCCCAACAACATTTTTAATGCCGATGAGACGGGGTTATTTTATAAGTGTCTCCCCGACCGATCAATGTGTTTTAAGGAAGAAAAGTGTCATGGTGGAAAAAATAGTAAAGAATATGTAACCATATTGTTGACCGCCAACGTGGATGGATCTGAGAAATTAAGACCGCTCATGATATCAGCCAAACCAAGATGTTTTAAAAACATAAAAACTTTTCCGATAACCTATCGTGCAAACAGAAAAGCGTGGATGACGGGCAAATTATTCAAGGAATGGATACGATCAGTGAATGCTGATATGGAGAAAAAGCAGCGAAAAATTCTACTTTTCATTGATAATTGTACGGCCCACAACAATGCCCCACCGCTCAGTCATGTTAATGTTGTGTTTTTGCCTGCCAACACTACTTCTAAGCTGCAGCCTCTAGACCAGGGCATAATTAAAACGTTCAAAACCTTTTACCGCAAGGAAGTAGTGATGCAACTCCTTGACAGCATCGAGGATGGGAAGGATCATAAAATCACCTTATTTTCAGCCATGAACATTGCTCACAAGGCGTGGCAAAGTGTTAGCGAAAGCACAATAAAAAACTGTTTTCGTGCTTGTGGATTCACGAAGGTGGAACTTTCATCAGCAGTTACTGAACAAGACTTAGAATGCCCTGTGAATTGAAATCGTCTTCCTCAAAATGAAGAAAATTCTATAACGTTTGAAGATTTCGTCCATTTTGACGATGGCCTAGCGGTAGCGGGGATTCTAACTGATGATGAAATTTTGTCTCAATCTCAGGACATTGATGGTGAAGGTGGTGACGAAGATGATGTGCCAACAATTACACCTAAAGTGGCTAAACAAAACATCAACAACGTGCGCCATTTCTTAGCAAAACCAGACGTTGGCGATTAAGTATTTTCTGCTTTAAACATACTTGACAAAGCCATCGATGATGCCCGTCTGCAAGGCTTGCACCAAAAGAAAATTACAGATTTTTTTTAAACGTAAATTTTTAATGTGTTTTTTATTGATGTAATTATTGATTTATATATACATATGTATACATAATATGTAGCCATGCGTTTATCATTACATTTTAATGCAAATTTGCATTAATCTCGTTATTATGTACTTTTTCTCTTTTTGCTCCTGATTATTGGTAATCACACAAAAAAACTGGTATAGGCATGCCTATGCAAATAACAGAGGTATGGAACCAATCAGAGTAACGCGATACGGTCAATGTGGTTGGCAGCTAGATCGGTTACTGCTACTACAATGGCAGGTTATCAAGATTTAAGTGAGTTTGAACGTGGTGTTATAGTCGGCGCACGAGATATGGGACATAGCATCTCCGAGGTAGCGATAACATTTGGATGTTCGCGTACGACCATTTCACGAGTGTACCGTGAATATCGGGAATTCGGTAAAACATCAAATCTTCGACATCACTGCTGCCGGAAAAAGATTGTGAAAGAACGAGACAAACGACGACTGACAAGAATCATTAAACATGACAGACGTGCAACCCTTTCTCAAATTGGCGCAGATTGGATTTGTGGACTTCCCTGCAGGATTCATGGTCTGAATTGCCTCCTGCATACCTTCAGACATTAGTAGAGTCCATGCCACGTCGTCTTGCTGCACTTCTGCGTGCTCGGGGGCCCTACACGATATTAGGCAGGTGTACCAGTTTTTTTTTGGCTCTTCTGTGTGTGCGTGCATGTGTGTGTGTGTATATATATATATATACATATATATATACATACACACACACACACGAGTATATATGTGGGCAAAGGTTTATCATATTTTCCCTTGCACCCTCAAAGGAGACTAGCTGAAGCAAAGTCTGTCGGGGACAAATTTAAAGTGTACAGTGAAAACTCAAAATTACAGCTATTCAGGTTCTACGGAAGAGTTGTTTGATTTTGGACCTATTCCGACCCACCCCTACCCCCTATAACCAAAAATTTCATTAAAATTTTTCATAAGGCCATTTTTGCATGGTTTTAGTGGCAAAATTATATNTGGACCTATTCCGACCCACCCCTACCCCCTATAACCAAAAATTTCATTAAAATTTTTCATAAGGCCATTTTTGCATGATTTTAGTGGCAAAATTATATATAATAGGGATGGGTCGGTTCGGTTCTTCGGTTCCAATTTATACCAGTTCTTGAGGTTTGACTCGGAACCGGTTTTAGGTTAACAACAATTACTCGGTTCTTGGTTCTACACAGCAATGGCAAAACTCTGTTGTTACAAAAATAACTATGGTATTTACTCATGTATAGCTCACCCTTTTTCCCCAACATAAAGGAAAAAATTTCTGGGGTGCCTGCTTTACACGGAAAAACAATTAAGGAGTGGTAGTCCGGTGATGTTTGGAGGGAAGTGTATGGGATTAGTCTGTTATCTCTTCTCTCAGCTCTTGCATCAACACTCCTCTCCCTTCTCTCTCTCTCTCTTCCTCTCTCAACTCTCAGCCCTCCCCCGTAAACAACACTGCTAGCCTGATCGATACATTCCTCCAAGCCTTCTTTGTTTGGTAGGATGGCCGCGGGCCAGGAGTAAGAGAGTGAGAAGAGACGTTTTTTTTTGAGGTGTCACATTCCAGCACAGCAAAAAAAAAACCAGTGAGTCACTGTGTAAAAGCCGCAAAAAAAAAGGGGGCCCCCCCAGACACCATAAAAGAAGCAAAAAAAGATAAGAAATCTGGCAGCCCACCACAGCTGTTGACGTTCTTTTAACGAGTTACGTTTATCATACAGCACGCCACAATGTTTTGGTTTGAGAGCCATGAGTTATTTAATTAAAGTATTTTCCAAACATATCACAATCACCACATATTAATGTAAAAAAAGAATAATTTTTTACATATTTACTAACCTTAAATAAATTTAATACAACAAGTTTATCTGTATACATTAAAACTTATCTTCACACTTTGTTATTGTTCAATTCTTCCATATAATGGTTAAATATAACATGTAATGAATTTTACCTGCATTGGTTTAATAAAGTTGCAAGCAAAAGACAAGTATTCAAAGTACATAGAACCAAATACTGGAATCAATATTTAAATTGTAGAATCGGCACCGGAACCGGAATCAACATTTTTGGTTATTCGACCCATCCCTATATATTATATTTGGTAAATACAGGCA
The DNA here is from genome assembly GCA_002778355.1 of Clitarchus hookeri. Lineage (NCBI taxonomy): Eukaryota > Metazoa > Arthropoda > Insecta > Phasmatodea > Phasmatidae > Clitarchus > Clitarchus hookeri. Next base: position 623,343 of record NQII01001839.1, on the reverse strand, counting down.
AGATCTACGTACTTGTAAGATCACATTTGACTTATTTTGATTGACTTTGAANGAGGTGAATGATGAGGGGAAGGCGGCTGGCTTGCCCTCAGTCTGGCGACAAAGAGAGAGCTGCACGCGCACCGACTCAATTGATACTGTGCTCTGCCTCGCCAGTTGCCAGTGTCGTCGCTCCTGCCTACGCCTAGCTTTCCATTCTCCGCACACACAAAGAGAAACTGCGTGTGGGTTCGTAGCAACTTCAGCAGAGTACAAACTGTCTCTCTTGTCTCTCTCAGAGTACAAACTGTCCGTCTGTGCTTGTTTTTAGTGTTGTCTGGATATTTTACCAGCAGTTATTGATTATTTTTGTATTTGTTTTCATTATGTATAGTTGATTGTGGGTGTCTTTTCATTCTCTCTTCAGTGAAACGTAATATTGGTACCCAGCTTCATAAAATAGCCTTATCAACCATTGAAGTACAGCAAAAATTTACGTTCCCAAGTTTTAGTTGGTTTGTTTCGGGAAACATAAATGATTCTGCAAGTAAATTATTTTGTATCAGGGGCAGACAAACATGAGTTTAGAAAAGTAATCATTCACGGATTTTCATGCATCGCATGTACAGGAGATATTAGTAGTGCAGACAGTAAGTTTGTGTGTTTTATAAATAATGTATTCTGAAACAGTTAAGAATTTAGTGAAATGTGCGTGACAAAAAAAAATCCTGTCAACTATTGTTTTACAGTGTAAGAATAATATTTTATCCTATAGAAAATACGAGTGTGAGGTTAATGTTGCTAAAAATATTTTATTGAGTTTACTCATATCTGTANTATTTTATCCTATAGAAAATACGAGTGTGAGGTTAATGTTGCTAAAAATATTTTATTGAGTTTACTCATATCTGTACAAACAGCGACATTTATCACATTTTATTCTATTGTTGAAGTTAAAACTTTCCAAGTTTTTATCATTTTAATTTAATTTCTGTACAAACAAAATTTTCCACTTCTCTAATTAAAACAAAATGCAATTTAAGAAGAGAAGAACTGAAAAGTAATGCCGTGTCATGAAAGAAGTTAAACTAAAGTNAATTAAAACAAAATGCAATTTAAGAAGAGAAGAACTGAAAAGTAATGCCGTGTCATGAAAGAAGTTAAACTAAAGTCCACCCCTCCCTTCACCCCTTTCTAATTAAACTAAACACAGCCACAGCGATAATATTCTATATGAATACTGTGTTGAAGTTAGCTAACTTCATCTTTCAGTGCCTGCCATTAAATGAAACAAAAGTTAAAAGGTGACAAAAATGTTTGCATTAGATTCATAGCATTTGTTTCATTTTTTCTACATTAGCATAAAAGCTGTGAATGAAAGATATGTGGCAGTGCTACTCATGTTTTAAAATTAAGATAATATTAGTGTTTTAATGGTAATGTGTGTTCATGTATGCAGTTCTGAGGAATAATTTAAAACGGAACATGCCTACCTTTTAAAGTAGTGTTTCATGAATGAATGCCATATTGTGCCGTATAACAAATAATACAAAGATGATGTCACTTTTGAGCTCTGTAATTTCAGAATAAATATTTCACAAGATAGCAGCACCTTAGGATTAAATATTTGCACTGAGCATTTGCAAAAAATATTACATGTAAAATTCTAAACGCCAAAGGCTCACAATGCAAAAAATATAGATTTAAATACTCATACAAATTTATTAAATTGCTCTTTCAAAGTATTGCGTAACTCAAAGTACAAAAAAACTTTAACTGGCAAACAAGCCCAGTAGTGTAAAACATTTAAAAAATATCAAAAAGTAACTCTATAGTCTAGAAATACTTCAAACACTTATACAAAAAGATAAATTGCTGCGCAATTGCTTATCCAAAAGTATTACGTTACTCCAAAATATACAATAAACATTTAATTGAAAAACGAGCAGAGTAATATTTAAATGTTTCAAAATACAAATAGTTACTTTGATGACTAGATAAATTCAAGGTATTTAGTGGAGCAATTTGACTGAAGGAGGGCAGCGTTTCAGGCCCAGTAAAACCTCCTGTACGTGGAAAAACAAGTTCAAATCTAAAATAAAATATTACGTTAAAATAGTGAATCGATGGAGGCAGTCCGTAGACCCTAATAAATAATAGACAACGACAATTGGAACACTTCCAACAGGTAACGTCCAACGCGTAAGTCNGCAGACCCTAATAAATAATAGACAACGACAATTGGAACACTTCCAACAGACTACGTCCAACGCGTAAGTCGGGGTGGCACAGTAGCTACAATTAAACTTTAAGTAAATGATTGGGCGTCAGACAAAANTACGTCCAACGCGTAAGTCGGGGTGGCACAGTAGCTACAATTAAACTTTAAGTAAATGATTGGGCGTCAGACAAAAACTATACACAACACGTTAAAGCAACTGAAACTATACAGAGAAGCAAGAAATTAGTTAGGCCGAAATTACAATTTAGGTATGTGTCCAAAACCGGAATTTAGAAAAAAATCTAACTCACTGCACAGCCCAAGACAAACAATACTACACCATGCAATTATTTCAAAAACACTGAACTGACCCACAAATGAAAAGCTGCAACCATGACTCACAGTTTTACAAACTCCAGCATAATCAGCCGCTCATNACTGAACTGACCCACAAATGAAAAGCTGCAACCATGACTCACAGTTTTACAAACTCCAGCATAATCAGCCGCTCATGCAACTACATATTTAAACGGCATCTCATAGCACCCTCGTCCAAGGATAGGTAAACTGATAATTTTAGCTCGTATTANGCAACTACATATTTAAACGGCATCTCATAGCACCCTCGTCCAAGGATAGGTAAACTGATAATTTTAGCTCGTATTATAATTTAAATTAGCTCTAGTAGGCGTCATCCCGACTATCTTCTTCGCAAGGGTAGAATGAGGCATAGAATCAATACTGCACAAGGTGTGTAACAACTTATATAAACTAGCCCCTGAATTTAAAAAAAGCTTACATATAATAAGGGGTAATCAAGGGAGGGAAATGAGGGGAGAAAACAGGAGGAGAGCTGAGTCGGCCAAGGAGCAGGCCACCTTACAGAGGAGCTAATCCAAAAACGAAGCATGCGGCACGCCACCGTCGNCAAGGGAGGGAAATGAGGGGAGAAAACAGGAGGAGAGCTGAGTCGGCCAAGGAGCAGGCCACCTTACAGAGGAGCTAATCCAAAAACGAAGCATGCGGCACGCCACCGTCGCAATATTTTCTAGTCAAGCACATCTTCTTAGGACTCTGCTACAATTACTATGCCCCCTGTCCTCGATTGTCCTCCTTCCTCTCTGAAATTGAGAGCACTGATTGGGTCAGGTGATCATGTGACATCATGAGCCATGTCCTTGCTTGTCGTCTACCTCCAGTCTGCAGCAAATTGGTCAATTTTTAATTTTTATTCATCGGTTGTCCTCTGTTCTCAGTTGTTCCTTGTTCACAAGTCATTCATGGAGGAAGAATAAGAATTGACCAGTGAAATCCGTGTGCAATTTGCAATAGTAAACAAATATAACTTACACATTGAAGCAAGTGTGGAGTGTGCCGTTGCTGAGCGAGACAAATTGTAAATATGCACCGTGCAGTTACTGCCTGAATTATTCAATAAAAGATAGGAATTCCAAAAATGCAAAATCGAGGGAAAGTTTATTTCAATGAAGGAATTTTATTTTGGATAAACAACGCAATGCAAAAATAAAGATAATATGTTTCTATAACGATAACCAAAATATATAAATAACTTTAGTAGTCAAGATCTCCTTTAAATCAACACTTCAAAATTATACCTGCCAAATACTCGTGAATGAAAACAAACAAATATAAAACCAAATGGTGTGAAGCATTTCCTGCTGCTACCTGGTGGCAGTTTTCAAAACCTTATTGGGGCAGCTTTGGACATCTGCTGTAGCTGCAAATTGTGTGCCAGTCTTACTACATCAGTGAGGACCGAGGACAGGGTTCTTTTTATGATAATTTTGACAGTAATTTGTCTTCATATCTCCAGTTCGAGGAATAATTTTAATCGGAACACGCCTACTGTAAAAAATATTATTTCATGAATGAATAACATAAGCTGTAAACAAAACTTTGACACCTGCCAAAGCTGAGGTTTGGACGTAGGTGTTTTAATCTGTTCTGTGGCGTGAGGCGCCAACACTTAATACTAGTCCTCAGTGATCGGGCGTAGGAATGCTTCGACACTGTTGTTTAATGGTCCAATTCACTAATGAATGAATACAGGGTAATTCATATTTCACAAATCGAGGTTTTATTGTTGCATGAACATGTGAATTGATACATGAGCCCTTGAGACAACTCCCTCCCTTTTCTACGTATGCTCCGTACAATTCGCGTCGTAAAAGGGGGGGGGGGGGATCTTCGTCGCACTTGTTGGATGATTCTAAAAGATCCTTCACACTGCGGGATAACTACTAAAGGTCCTTCACACTCGCTGGATGACTGTACTTATCTGGCTTGCTGTGCTGGTAGTTGTTCTTGCAGATGAGGTCCGGTGAGCTGGAACTGCTCTCGTCCTGTCACGGGCGCCTCGGTGACTCGTCTCGACGTCCCTCCTTCTCGGGTCGACGCAGGACTCTGCGTCTGATGGCGGCTGGCTGCCGTTCTCGTCTCCTGCGGAATCACTCCTCCCTCCCGGAATCTCGTCGGCCGACTGCCATGTTTCCTCGGACTCCTCCGGTTTTGTAGGCCCTCATTGCCATATTAAACTGCCCCGGTTTCTCCAGGTAGCCGCGGACCGCCCCCCTGGGTAATCAACCGCGGGCGTGTACTCCAGCTCCATACTTGGGTCCAGCGTCTGCTGTTTTGTTCTGGTTTACCAGTTTCAGCACTCCGTTCTGTCCGTGCGGAAATAATTGAAAGGGGCCTCTCGTTGCGTTCGTCCAAACGCTCTCTCGGTTTTTATTGTGGTCGAAAGCCTGGGACAAAGCACAGCCTGGCGAGGTCATAAATACGTCTCGCCGTTCCTGCCTGCTCGCGGAGTCTGGCGTCTGTCCTTCTATTCTAGCTGGAGGTTTGTTGTTTGTTCGGCGTTGTGGGAATACTTCGGGATCTCCCCCTGGCCGCTGCACTCGTGTTCTTCCCGCTGTCACCTGATCCCACACCGTGACGCTATTCTCCCGCATGTCCGCCTTCCCATGCAAATGGTCGTCTTGTAGGGCCGATCTGGCGCCGTTCCCTTCGTCACGGCTGCCAGGCCCTAAATCCTGATTGATGTCGTTCGCCTGTGAGCTTCGTTAGAGCGTGGTACGGACGAATAAAATATAGGGACGCCGCAGGCGTCAACTTCTCTATAGTAAATTCCGGTTTCTTTGGATGCTTTGAAACGAACCTTTGAAAAATCACCCTAGGGGTAGTATGTCAACCTGTTTTTTCAATAACTTGTATATCACACATATCTAACACTGTTATTAACTTTAAAGTATTGTATTCTTGAATAAATGAAACTTTAACTTAGTGTCTTATACAACTTATAATATTTAGTTTGTAATAAATACTAATTAAATACAGTGAGAACAGTGATATGTTGGCAACATCTAGTGAGAAATAGTTCNATTTAGTTTGTAATAAATACTAATTAAATACAGTGAGAACAGTGATATGTTGGCAACATCTAGTGAGAAATAGTTCACAGTTTTTGTATGCTATTTGTAAATTAAACGTTGTCTATTGATATATTTAGATTTTTAGGTAGCATTGAAGGAAACATTTCATTATTACAGTTAAAAGTATCAGCGCAAATTATGGTGCGTAGGCCATAGTAACATGGTGTTTTTTTTTCCGCCCGAGGAAGAAACTGGTATAGACGGAGCGGAGTTTGTCTCCCCCCCTCTATCTCTCTCCCTCTCCCTCTCTCTCCTCCCCTCCCCCTCTCCTCTTCGGGGAGTTTTGCGCTGCTTGTATGGTCTGTCTTCTGTAAGTTGGCGAGATTTTGACAGTTTGATGAAAGTAGCGCCAATCTTTTCTTTTTGTTTATATATCCTTTCGCCATCAGCTGGTGCGTCACGTGGCGGCTGTATATTCATTTTATCAACACGCTGTCAGCTAATTCACTTTCCGTTGTAATGCTAAACAAATTTTAAGGTATTNCTCAGTTTTTGTATGCTATTTGTAAATTAAACGTTGTCTATTGATATATTTAGATTTTTAGGTAGCATTGAAGGAAACATTTCATTATTACAGTTAAAAGTATCAGTGCAAATTATGGTGCGTAGGCCGTAGTGACATGGTGTCTTTTTTTCCGCCCGAGGAAGAAACTGGTATAGACGGAGCGGAGTTTGTCTCTCCCCCTCTATCTCTCTCCCTCTCCCTCTCTCTCCTCCCCTCCCCCCTCTCCTCTTCGGGGAGTTTTGCGCTGCTTGTATGGTCTGTCTTCTGTAAGTTGGCGAGATTTTGACAGTTTGATGAAAGTAGCGCCAATCTTTTCTTTTCATTTATATATCCTTTCGCCATCAGCTGGTGCGTCACGTGGCGGCTGTATATTCATTTTATCAACACGCTGTCAGCTAATTCACTTTCCATTGTAATGCTAAACAAATTTTAAGGTATTTATAGACTCACATCTGTCTAAAAAATTTGTAGGTTATAAAAGTAAAAATAGAAAACCTTGCAAAAAATAAAATATTTGTTACCTATCTTTTTATTTATTACAGACAACGAATTTGGGTTATCATTTGCGAGACGGTAATTGTAGTTCTTATCACACTTTGGATGTTACAGCTAATATGTTAAGACTGGAAATAAAAGTAATACGGGAAACTTGCTTGACAACGCACTTTTCATTCGCCAACAAACAACTTACCAACAACTTTTGCAAAACATTTATTCTGCTATTACTGGTACTAAACAGTTTGAGTTAGAAATATGTGGCGTGGAATAACGTAAAAATTCTTTAAAACTACTCTCACGCATCCCATTTTCTTTGTTTTATTAGTACAGAATAGTAACAAGACGAAAACAACAAAAATTTGGGTTAACGGGAGAACTGGTTGTAGTTCGGGATCTGGCTGACAGATAGCGTGGAAGGGCGTGTAGTAACAGATGTCGTGGTAGAACTTGTTAACNAACATTTATTCTGCTACTACTGGTACTAAACAGTTTGAGTTAGAAATATGTGGCGTGGAATAACGTAAAAATTCTTTAAAACTACTCTCGCGCTTCCCATTTTCTTTGTTTTATTAGTACAGAATAGTAACAAGACGAAAACAACAAAAATTTGGGTTAACGGGAGAACTGGTTGTAGTTCGGGATCTGGCTGACAGATAGCGTGGAAGGGCGTGTAGTAACAGATGTCGTGGTAGAACTTGTTAACTACCTCAATAGGTAGCAGCACTTTGACCTGCCTCTTGATTCCGTCTTTGTAAAAGTTCACTTTTTTCCTATTTTGGCTCAAAACGACAAGAGTTTGAAATATATTTCGTCAAATAATTTGAAAAAATTATTTTACTAAACTCTCCGATATTTCTATAGGCTTTCGGAATTAATATCAAGCATTTATAGAAGGTGAGGAGAGTGGTGGTATGACATAAAAATATCTTCCAATGTTTGAAGTTACATTTAATTTGAATACGGACCATTTTAATGTCCGTTTTATTTTGAACACACACAAATTACTACTTTAGCATGAAGTTTAGTTTGTAACACTAATAACAGCTGGTTTGTGAACACATAAAATAAAACGTATTATTTCATCTAGGAACTCTTTCTTATCCGTGTATTTTCTGCTTGTTTGATGTGCGTCGGCAGTGCAGTCAGAATAGCCAACGTAATATTAATTTTCATTCGTTCATGCATCAGCTGGTACAGGATTTTGTAAATGGCACGTTGTTTGTTACGTATACGTCAAATTGCCACTCACTGACTCAAAATCTCGCTAACTTATATTAGACAGATCATAGTAACAGGGAAATTATACATGCTTTCAATTTTGGGATATTTCATATTTATTACAGCAAAAATAAATAATATGTTTAAATGTGATGGCGTGACGTTTACATATCCGAAGTTGGCAGAAGTGGTGGCTGGCGACATGACTTGGCATGTTGCAAGATGAAGCGTTACTTTCTCTAGTGAAAAATACTTAAAATTAACCACATCAAGTTGGTACACATTGTGTATTTTTTAACTTACCTAGACTAGTTAAAATATTGTGATACATCTGTTTTTCCAAGGCAGGAATAAATATACTGTAACGTGCGTCGTATCCGCTGTGTGTGTAAGAGTATTGTTGGCAGTTATATTACGTTGGGCCAATGTGTGTGTCATTGCAAATATTGGACGTGCGACATTTATACGTATTAACCGTGAACTGTTTTTATGACTTAATTAATTGTCTTAAAGTTTTATGTTTGTTTATCACATTGTTGTAACTTCATCCTAGGTGTTTGAAACACAATGGTGTTGTAATGTGCTTGTGTTTGACTTGAATGTTTGCCACAATCCCAACAAAATACTAATCCCAGCCAGATAAATTTAAATAAATAATGAAATAAACCTAGAAAACAGTAAGCACCAATGCATAGAAATGTGAGCGGAGTAAAAGTTATGGTAGGCCTATTTGTGTTCATTTTTACCACTATATTTTAAGTTCGTCGCTGCAACGTACAATAATTAAGCGGTACGAGTTGCGTGTTTGAGTTCACTGTGTCTTTTCATTGGAATGGTTGTTCCTTTGTTTTAATTTTTATTGCAGCTGAAGCCGTCCTTTTAACTAAATAACCCAACACTTATCAATAACAAGATGTTAATTACTACAGTTATTTCCCCTGCCGTTGCAACAGGGTTAAACACAGCCGTGGCAAAATATTAACATGTACGNTGTTAATTACTACAGTTATTTCCCCTGCCGTTGCAACAGGGTTAAACACAGCCGTGGCAAAATATTAACATGTACGTGTAATGTACTATGTCATGTATAAGAAAATATGTTAACAATGTAAAATTGTAACCTTAAGAACTATCGTCAACACGGACATCGTTAAAAAGTCATAAAGCTGACTTAGATATGGTTATATGCCAAAATTGTGAACATTCGTACAAAATGGTTTTTCAAATATTACAGAATTCTTTGAACAGCTGAAAACAGTAAACAAATCATTTGACAGTTAAAACATAGAAGTCACATGGCAGTGTTTATGTTCACATGTAGCGGAAGGACATGTAATCAGTAACCTAATCATTAACAAAAAGTATAACTATAGCAGGGCTTCAGAAAAGTGTGAAGTAACCGTGAATGGCCTATAGTGCTGCATCATAGGCTGATTTGCTGCCTCTTTTTTGTCCAAATTTTGACGCTAATGTGTGCTCATGTCTGCCATTTTGAGACTCTCCTGGATTGTAAATATCAATAGACTCACCCTCTATCAGAAGGAGGAAAATTTTCCTAATTTCTCTTCCCCCTCTTGCTGTTTCATGGGAATATTTTAGCTTCCAATTTTTATGTATGCAAGACGTTTCGTGGCACCTTTGTGGCTATCCAAGCTAGGAATATTGGTTTCCTGTAGCAAATTTTTAGAAAAGATCTTTAAAAAAAAGTTGTATAATGTTTCATTTTTAATTCAGCACAAAGTTTTTCCTCGCTTGTCCTAATAACCTTCATGTACGGAAAAAACTGTATCTGGATATGAACTTTTAATCATCTATTTGTATGCAGCCATATCGAAGAAAGATAGTCTTTATTCCTCCTTTGNGTATCTGGATATGAACTTTTAATCATCTATTTGTATGCAGCCATATCGAAGAAAGATAGTCTTTATTCCTCCTTTGAGAAGTTCAGTCCAGTGTTTTCATCATTATTCCGTCTTCCAAAGGGCGATCTTTGGGCTAGGCAACTCTAGAGTGTAACTTGAGTAACGGCCGACTGGAAGGCGCATTTGGCTAAACATATGCGACCTTGATAGAAGGGGGGGGGGGAAGTTATGTGTTGGTGAGTGATGTCTATTTATAGATTGTTCCTGCTTTGGAGTTGTACAGGAGTAGCAAAGAAAATTGCAATGTTTAGCAGCTGAAATAAATGCAAAAACTTATTTTTTGTGCTGTTTCCTTCAAATTTCTCAATTTTTTAATGAAATTTTTTACGGTTCTTCAAAAATGGCTCTTAAAGGGAATAGGCAACATGCAAATTTTGCAAATATAGTTGAAAATGATACAAACACATTTGTATGTGTGCATGAAAATAAAAATGTGCCTCTTTTTTTTTTTTTTTTTTTTTTTTATACCACAAATATTTAATATAGTTATTAAAATTTAAGTATTATTGTTTAAATGAAACTTTCATTTATATGTNTAGTCATACGCCGGCGGCCGGCCCCGACACGTTGCAAACACGCAGCACTAAAATGGAAGGCAACTTTGTGAAAGCACAGTCCGACAATCTGCCATGAGTAGATACCGATATGGCACTTGATAATTTCAACTCCCATTGTTTTGTGGAACTGTAAATAAGAGGTGTAAAATTACAAAGATAAGAACGTGTCTCATATTGCACAGTCCTGATCTTCAAAGCTACAGTAGGCCTACATCACATGTTAAAACTTATTTGTTTGTACGTTTTATTGAGGTNACAGTCCTGATCTTCAAAGCTACAGTAGGCCTACATCACATGTTAAAACTTATTTGTTTGTACGTTTTATTGAGGTGCGTATTGTTATTATCTGTGTTTATGTTTACAATTGCTAAGATTGAAAGTTGGAAATTTAAAAATGGAATAGGTATTACATTCACAAGAATAACAAAATGGCAATGAAGGCGACAGTGTTGTCGCGTGCCATGCTCAATGTCTGTGATAAATTAACTACATTATATAGAAATAAAACGCAATGTTGAGAAAGAAGGTTGCAAATACTACCGGATTCTAAACCACGTTCCAGTATTCATAAAACACCTTTTTTGCTTTAGAAATGTGAGATAACGAGCAGTTTGGTGACAGTAGGCCTAAAGCTAGCACGCTAGTCACTACCTGACACCGCTCGACTTCTCGAGCAGCTGCGGGCTGGTGGCAAGCAGAGCGCCGCGCTGCCGGCTGGCAAACCTGTATTTCCGCGTTCCACCTTGTTTCTAAGCACTATATTTGATGCTCCAAATATAATGATCAGAAACTAAAAAATAACTTGTTTATCTTATTGTTTCTTATGTTTCGTGTACCTAACATAATTTTTATTATTGTGACGTCACGATAGCTATGTCTACACTTTCTTTTTAAAATGTAAGAAGTGTTCACATAAACAGAAAATATAGATATGGTAGTTTGAGATACACCTAATACCTGGGATGAAATTAAATACAGCAAAAAANACAGTCCTGATCTTCAAAGCTACAGTAGGCCTACATCACATGTTAAAACTTATTTGTTTGTACGTTTTATTGAGGTACATATTGTTATTACCTGTGTTTATGTTTACAATTGCTAAGATTGAAAGTTGGAAATTTAAAAATGGAATAGGTATTACATTCACAAGAATAACAAAATGGCAATGAAGGCGACAGTGTTGTCGCGTGCCATGCTCAATGTCTGTGATAAATTAACTACATTATATAGAAATAAAACGCAATGTTGAGAAAGAAGGTTGCAAATACTACCGGATTCTAAACCACGTTCCAGTATTCATAAAACACCTTTTTTGCTTTAGAAATGTGAGATAACGAGCAGTTTGGTGACAGTAGGCCTAAAGCTAGCACGCTAGTCACTACCTGACACCGCTCGACTTCTCGAGCAACTGCGGGCTGGTGGCAAGCAGAGCGCCGCGCTGCCGGCTGGCAAACCTGTATTTTCGCGTTCCACCTTGTTTCTAAGCACTATATTTGATGCTCCAAATATAATGATCAGAAACTAAAAAATAACTTGCTTATCTTATTGTTTCTTATGTTTCGTGTACCTAACATAATTTTTATTATTGTGACGTCACGATAGCTATGTCTACACTTTCTTTTTAAAATGTAAGAAGTGTTCACATAAACAGAAAATATAGATATGGTAGTTTGAGATACACCTAATACCTGGGATGAAATTAAATACAGCAAAAAAAATGTGTAATAAAAGCTTAAGAATTTGTGTTATNAAATGTGTAATAAAAGCTTAAGAATTTGTGTTATTCCTCAAAAGCTGTTTTCTTTCTGTTTATTTAAAGTAAAATGTTATAAAAGTAACAGCTTATTTGTGTAAAACGTGTAGGTCTATTTNCACATAAACAGAAAATATAGATATGGTAGTTTGAGATACACCTAATACCTGGGATGAAATTAAATACAGCAAAAAAGATGTGTAATAAAAGCTTAAGAATTTGTGTTATTCCTCAAAAGCGGTTTTCTTTCTGTTTATTTAAAGTAAAATGTTATAAAAGTAACAGCTTATTTGTGTAAAACGTGTAGGTCTATTTNTGTTTTCTTTCTGTTTATTTAAAGTAAAATGTTATAAAAGTAACAGCTTATTTGTGTAAAACGTGTAGGTCTATTTAGTTTCAATTCTGTGGACCTAGTCTCGTAATTTTTTGTAACGCCCATCTTAGTAACTAAGAAATAAGGGTAAGGGCAAATATGAAAGTAAGATCATCATTGATAAACATTTCTAAAAACTTGCATTTTAGTATTTTGAAAGTAAAAATTAAGTTGCTATTTAACTTAAAATTTTTATGTTTATGAAAGCTAACTAGATACAAATCAAAACAACTTAAATTTATTAGAAATTGCTTTGTTTGAAAAATACCCTATAATATAAAACAAACTTTTTTGCAAAAGGGACTTGTGAGTCCGACCCAAATAATTTAATGTTTAATTTGTATGGCTTAACATCGTGGCATGTTATTATTTAGGCATACAATGTGAATATAGCCTAAATATGATAGCTGTGCTTTTGAAACGAATGTTAGAAGTTATATTAAATAAATAAAAATATATATATACCAAATTCCATCTGTTAGGCCTAACTTAGAATGTATAAACATACAAAATGTAAAATTTACATTCTGTGGCAAAATGTTTTTGTAAACATATTTATATGCCTTTATTATTATGAAATGCATTAACATATTTTTTATGCTCACATCTACATCACATACGACTTGCTAAACGCGTAGTGGTGTGTATTAAACAATGCCACAGTACCGTAACGAAGGTTAGGTCAGATGTAAATAGTAGACATTAAGAAGCCCAGTGTTAAAACTACTTACATAGAGGAAACATAAACACCTTAAATGTAATTACGTACGTCAAAATGGTCTTNAAGCCCAGTGTTAAAACTACTTACATAGAGGAAACATAAACACCTTAAATGTAATTACGTACGTCAAAATGGTCTTTGCAAACAGAAAGAACTGACTTTGGCGAAACATCTTCAATATCTCGCCTAACTGTGTTAATCCACGTCTTCCTGTTTGTTTCATTTTTTGTAATTAACAAATATTTTATCAGGTGTTTTGCGAGATATGCTAGTACACTGGAGTACAGTAAACCATTTCAATGATTTTGGTCTACTTGACTCTTTATTTTCTCTTTTCATTACTTCAAACAATTTCTATTTAACCAAATACGCATCACCACTGAAGTAAATAAACACTGCGGCCAAGGTTGTATCTGACTTGCGACATCACTGAGTGAGCAGGCGCGTTTTGGCGGGCATTTCAAAATTAAAACTTTCATTCAATAATAACTTTTTCAAAACTAATTTTTAAATTGTGATACTTCGTAAATACATTTCTAACACGTAAATGATTGTAAACCAAGGACCAGCAAAAAATGTGCATGTTGCCTATTGCTATTACTGGGGTTGTTTTGTTGAGATATCACTGAACTTCATGGCGCATAGGAGGGAAGTTTCCTGTGGCAGCAAAACCTCATTTAAACAGTGATTTGCAACTTGAATGAGAAAGAGCATTGATAATAATAATAAATAACATTAAAAAAAATACTGTTGTTATTCAAAGTGTGCTTATAAAAACAGTGAGGAAGAAAGTGGCAACAATGGGACCAAAAATAAATTTTTTTCGGTAAGAGGCCTCTATTCTTGAAAGTGGAAAATGCTTTTCCTGTTCATAATATAGGTGTGTATAAAAACAGTGTGGAAGGTTGCTGCAACTATGAGATAAAATCTAAAAAAGTGTTACAATATATTGACAAAACATATGTTTACTTACATCAGAGTGGTATTCTTCTGTTGAAAAACCTTGCCTCTGCCCATACACTTCACGAGTCTGATATTTTCTGAATGAAGTCTGTGGAAGCTTGTCCATAAATTTTTTACCTTGTGCTTAGCTTCCTCTACGGAACGATTCAATTTTGCAGCGAGTTCCTCCCATGTTGTCGCACTGTCAAGCCGCCTTAACATCAACACCCTTCTGTTTTATTTGACATTTGAAAAACAGTCAACACCAAGACAGTGTCTGATTTCAAGTGCCAAAGGCCCTTAACTGGCTTAGTGCCCTAGAAAAGTGCATCTAGGGTACGACGTCAAAATAGTTGCTGTCCAAATTCACAGCTGGGGCACGAATGCACCCTATAGAATATCCCCTTCAGCCGAGGGCACGTGTCTCGTGCCCTAGATTGTTTTTTTGATGCTCTACTGTTTGCTCACTGTTTATCTTTGCGCCTCAAAGATGGGTGAAGAACTGTCTTCAAAGAAACTGAAATCTATTAAGTACTTGGTTTGATTTTTTCTGGCCATTTAACTGGTTGTATCTCATGTTTTTATTTGTGGAAGGGTTGGCAGATGAAATTTTTTGCTTGCAAATGAAAATGTAAAAAAAACACGTGGAACTCCTGTCTTGGCTTCCGGTGTAAACAACAGACACTTGCACATTGATCGCTCAGTGATTGAGATACAAACGAACAGAAGGGGACAAGGGCTTATATTTCACGAAGGGCGCAAGGCTGTCAATTCAAACACAGTCTATGTTACTATGATATGTAGCCCTGATATTCAGTCTTTGTTTCAGTTTGTGAAGAAAAAGTTTTTGGTGTATTCAGTATTTTTGTCCCACAGTATGTNCATTGTTGTCAGTTTGTGAAGAAAAAGTTTTTGGTGTATTCAGTATTTTTGTCCCACAGTATGTTTTATTCCCCAGTCAAAATAGATGAGTGAGTGAGTGTGAGTGTGTGAGTGTGTATGTGTGTGTGTGTGTGTGTGTGAGTGTGTGTGAGAGTGAGTGAGTGAGAAGAGATTTGGGCGGCTCTTAACATCTAGGTTTTGAGAGCCGATGAAGGTGAAGTGAGTATGGAGCAACGCCAGAATGAGAGGGCAGGGAAATGGGAGATCCCTGAGAAAACCCGCCAACCAGCAGCATCGTCCGGCATGATTCCCACTTGAGGAAATCTGGTAGTGACCCAGCCAGGGATTGAACTTGGTTCGCCTTGGTGGGAGGCGAGCAGGATAACCGCTCAGCTACCGTGGCCCCAAGAGGAGAAGACCCATCTTGTTCAGCTACAGAATAAACATTTTCATATACTTTACCTGACACTGATTAATGACCAAGAAGTTGATTATTATTCTCACCATCCATTTGTCAGAGATTTGAACCTTAGGATTTTTGTATTATGAAATTTAAGGCAGTTACAGAGGAAACAAAATTGAATATTATTTTATTTGTGATAAAATTGCAAACATGTTGTCATCTTCAGTGTAGAATATTGAGACATAAATGAAATTTTGAATTGTTTTGAGGTGGCTGTGTTCCATTTTGTATTTGTGCTCTGTAAGTAAAGTCCTACACTAGATCTTGCTAGCACTTATTTTTACACTTGACGCATACCATATGCAACGTAGAAACTCAGCTGTCACAACACACGCCATACCACACTCCCCTCCTGCGAGGGCCCTCCCAGTAGCCACCTGCCTCGAGACACGTGGCAGCAATTAACGCCTGCGGCGAAGGCAGGCCGGAGCAAGGGAGTAAGTTACACGTGTCAAGGTTGCCTGGGACCCCCACCACCACCACCTCCCCCCCTAGCATTCCCGTGAAACTCGGACACGCCAAAGAAAAGATCAGATAGTCTGGCGATTTCCGCCCATGTCAAAAACACGTGCTGAAGGGTAACACGCGCTGCAGAAACAGCTGACAGGGTTTGTCAGTAGCACCGCAGGTCACCCCGTTCCCCCTCCACCAAGAGTCGTGGCACGTGTAGGAAGAAGCCTTTGTTCAGCACCTCCCCCTTTCCTCTTCCCCTAACAAGGGAAGACACGTGTAAGGTTCTAAGGAGGGATGGAAATAGTTTAAAAGCCAATTTGTGAGACAAGGGGGGGATCAGTTATGTGAGAGCAGTTTAACCGGTCAGTTACATCAGTTGCGTCACCAAGAGACGAAGTCAGTGCAGCAGTTAACCGAGGTTGGGGAGGTTGGACCCCGGCCGCGTCAGTCAGTGCTATCCCCCTCGGAAAGGCGTTGGGTGGGGGCCCGCTGAAGCCCCACGTCAGAATAGTCAGTCGAACCAGTGCATCAGTGCGACAGTCGGGTGAGTGATATCGCACACCGAGGCCAGGGGTTGGGCCCCGGCAGAGTCAACCAGAGACAGTGCTAAGGGGTCAGTCATATCGGGACAGTTAATCAGTAACTCCGCGCACCAAGAGTCAGTTCGCAGAGACAGTCAGTCCGTGATACCCCGTCGCCGG
>NQII01001839.1:533311-606587 GCA_002778355.1 Clitarchus hookeri | reverse complement strand
GGAAGCGCCACACCAGGACGCGCATGGAGTCAGGCATCGGGAGCCGGATCGTGGAAGTCAGCTGAGTCAGTTACATCCTGCGCCGAGAACGGGAGTAGAGTGGTGAGCTTCAACGAGGAGTGCCACGTCGAGTGGGAGTAGCCCAGTGCAACCCCGGGCTGAGAACCTGGGTGGGGGCCCGCCAAGGGTCCTTTGTCGGGACGTGGGAGTTGGTCAGCCAACGCCGAAGGAGGAAGCCAGCTGAGTGCAGCACGCCAACGACAGCCAGAAGCAGAATACAGATAAGTACCCACATCGCCACTCAGGGACGTGTCCTGTCGCCTAGTGTCCCGCCAAGCCGTCGGAAACGTATCCAGATCACCGTAATCAGCCCTTCAGGCCCAGAACTCGCAGGGTCAGTAATGTACGAGTTAATTCTGGGAAAAGTAGTTGCATTGCCGGGAATGTATGTATGAATTCCAGTCAAATAAACCTGTTAAAACCAAGATGTGATGAAGTTATTGTTTGATCTACTGTCAACCTTCAAGGCACCTTATAGTCTGTGCTTGGTAACATTAACTCAGATACTAGGAACCATCCTGTATCACACAGGTGGGGGGGGGGGAATAGCGTCACACTCATTCAAAATGATTTTGAATGTCATTTAAAACGGAATTCGAAAGTTTTGTGGTTATTTTTATTTTGAAGAACCTTTTTGAGCATTACCTCTGTCCTTTGTGAGTTTCGAAAAGTGAAGCTTGAGTTTTCATGTTAATTGTTAATATAATAACCTTGTATTAATTGTATTTGTATATTGGCAATCCTTTAGTTACAAGCAAGTTCTGTTCCAGTCATTGATGGCATGTAACGAATTATAAGTAATCACATTACCAGTAACGATTACGTTCTGAAAATTTTTTAACTTTTATTTNTGATGGCATGTAACGAATTATAAGTAATCACATTACCAGTAACGATTACGTTCTGAAAATTTTTTAACTTTTATTTAGTTACTTGTAGGAGAAAGTAATTTTTACTTGTAATCTACATATGGTGAAAAAGATATGTTTTTACTTATCAGTAATTGTAACTTTTTTTTNAAAGTAATTTTTACTTGTAATCTACATATGGTGAAAAAGATATGTTTTTACTTATCAGTAATTGTAACTTTTTTTTGCTTCATCTAATGATTTTATTCTAATTTTACTATGCATTTAATTCGTATTAAATTACCATTGTATGTNTTTTTTTTTGCTTCATCTAATGATTTTATTCTAATTTTACTATGCATTTAATTCATATTAAATTACCATTGTATGTGAATAAAAAATACACTGGTCAAAATATTGATACTCACTAGATGACGCATTTGCTACAGTTGCCATGTTAGGTTTTGAAACTGGATCTTAAATCATTTGTTATGGGTAATTTGGCAGAGTTTAGTCATCAGTCATTGGTGCAAAGTAGTTGCAACCGGATTTGTTTGGACCTCTGTGAATTTATATTTCATAACTATTTACACTTAGTAATTCATTTCACGTGTGTCTTTGTTTTCTCAATAATTACTAACAGAACTATTATAATTTTTGTGTGCCACATTTGTACAGCAATTTACTAATTTGTTCCAATATTTGCAACTATGTACATACAAAGCACTTTGTATTAGTAACAGGCTAATGCTGCTTGACGGGTCATTCCATGTCAGTTCTACCAAAAAAAATTATTTTGACACCCACATTTTCAGATCTTGATACAACTTTTTTCAGCCAAACTCTTCATGAAGGTGAGTTAATTCCCAAATTTTTTCTCGTCTAGCCCATAGTTTTACAGCTTTTCAAACTTGCAGTGAATTATAATGTCTCGTTTTCATGGTCTTCTTTGCAAGCTGCATTCTATTACAAAAATTGTCACATCTTGCNGCAGTGAATTATAATGTCTCGTTTTCATGGTCTTCTTTGCAAGCTGCATTCTATTACAAAAATTGTCACATCTTGCTTACAGAGCATGCAATGTCTCTGAAATCTTACAGTCTTATTGCTCAAAGCATGAGAATTTAAAAAAAAAAGTATGGAACTTCCATACAAGCCAGTGTCAAGTCATTAAAAATTCAGTAAAATATATTTTGATAAATTTNAAAAAAAAGTATGGAACTTCCATACAAGCCAGTGTCAAGTCATTAAAAATTCAGTAAAATATATTTTGATAAATTTTTGTGCAGAAAACATGGTGTTCCAAAAACTGAATTATTGCAGTGAGGGAAAGATTTGAGTATAATATATTAATTTTTTATATTAGGCTCAAGGTATGGAAAATAATACCTAAAAATGAAATTAACCGATTTTCAATTCCTTCTGTTAAAAATGTTATCTGTCACTTATGAATTTTTTAAAAATTTATGCGAGATGATTACTGCTTAACTTGTTCATTTCCACTCTATAATGTTAAACTTATAGTCAAATCAATTCAACATCAAACTTGTGTGGTACTTAATTGTGGTAACTTATTTGAAAAATTTACTAACACAAAATTTAATTTGATTGGTTCTTGAAAGGTGAACAGTGACTTGAGAATCCTATTTGAATTTTGTGCAATTGAATACCCATAAAAGTTAATTAATAGATAGTATACAGATACAGTACATAAGAAAATACTTGCCTTATAAGTTTGGTATAGTTTTTGTTTGTAAAGTACACAAACTCCAATTTCCTTTTCATTGCGTAGCGTCCATAAGTGCCATTTCTTCCTCTACTAATCTCGTGTAGTCCTTTGAGAAGTGGTAGGTTCTTATAAATGAAGTTTGTGGACTATCAACTACAGCAAGCACATGAGGAAGTGGTACTGCACAAGAATCTTCATGTGCCTGCCAATAGAATGGTGGTGAAGGTCCATTGGGATGTAGAAACTTAATAACAGCATCACCTTCATCTTTGTTCACTGTTGCCACCATTCCAAAATACCACAAGTGGGCATATTTGCATGCAACATAACATCCAGGGTAAAAATTGTTTTCTGTTACAAGTGATGGATGACAAATTTTCAGGTTGTATGTGAGATATGAATCCTTGTCGACACTGATTGTTCGANTTCTGTTACAAGTGATGGATGACAAATTTTCAGGTTGTATGTGAGATATGAATCCTTGTCGACACTGATTGTTCGAACTTTGATAGTGCCAGTCAAATCATGGGGCTTGAAGTTATGGAAGTTTCTAGTACCGGGAAGAGTCTCTACATTTTTGAACCACTTTTTGAATGGTAAGCGTTTTGAATCTATTGTC
Organism: Clitarchus hookeri; assembly: GCA_002778355.1. Lineage (NCBI taxonomy): Eukaryota > Metazoa > Arthropoda > Insecta > Phasmatodea > Phasmatidae > Clitarchus > Clitarchus hookeri. The sequence continues at coordinate 603,331 of NQII01001839.1, read as the reverse complement.
TCTTTATCAACAAAGTGGAAACTGNCTCTACATTTTTGAACCACTTTTTGAATGGTAAGCGTTTTGAATCTATTGTCTCTTTATCAACAAAGTGGAAACTGACATTCTTGATACATGTTCCACAAAATTTTAGGAAATGGGCAAATGTTGTAATAGGTTTTTTTCAAAGGTTTCTGCAGAATTTGTTTTAGAGCTAAACGTTTAGTTGTTCCACCAATTGCATCACATTCTGATTTACCATGGCTTGTTGCAAAAATGACCACTGTGCCTTAATTTGGAAATCCTCTTCGTGTAGACACTGGTTGATGAAATTGTACTTGTTTTTGTATTGTGCAGCACATCCATCTCTAAAAGTAATGTATTTTCCTTATGTGAGGGAATTTTCTATGATAATACCCACTATTGTTTCTTGTATTTTGTTCACCATGGCCACATCATGCTTCAGATCATCGGATATAACACATTGTGATGAAACAGCTTTTTGGTTTTCAGAGTTTCTACAATTTATTACTACAGGATGAACGGTGCATGACTCACGCGTCCATTGATAGCACTGGGCTTCATCCTGGATTGTAAAATTGTAGTTCTCATTGAAGTCCATCAAAATTATTGCTGTATATAATGGGACATTTTCTTTGAGATCTTTCAGGAAAGACTTTCATTTGAAAGAATGTGGTATCAGTTTCTCAGTCTTGTTGGCTAAATCACCAATGAAATCAAGTGTTGATGACCTTTTTATCTTGGTGTTGTCAGTTGATACCAATTGAGAAAATTCAATGGTGTCAATTTCTTCATAATCTTAAAATTTTGACTGTAAGTAGCTGGCTAAATTTTGTTTAGCAGGACATTTGCTGCAGTGCCTTATCATGCATTTCCCTTTTGCTTCAACACAGATAAAAATTTTTGTGATATCTTTATAGCTGTCTTCAATTTCTGCAGCATGAAGGAGCAGTTTAACATTTTGGTGAACTGTGCACACGCATACCGAGTGAGTGCCGCTGGCACCAGCTGTGCACACCATTTTGGTCATGAAGTACAACGTTTGGAAAAACCCACAGAAACATCTGCTTTTTCTCACTTGAAATTTGATCACAATTCTTGAAGGTTACCCAGAATTGAATCCTTTTGCATATAAATTTTTTTTCCTATGCTCACAACATCTTTCATTACAGGCATTATTCTAGAATGATATCTCTTTCATAAAAGTTTCTCTCTTAATCAACAATTTCATGTTTCAGTTTTTTTCCTCTTCTAAAATTTTCTTCAGCTAAGAGTCCTTCTTCCTTAACAAGTCTCTGAGCATGTTGCACGGCATAGTCTTACACACCAAATGTTTCTTGCATTTTTTTGTGTGTCCACATCAGTGAAGCAGGAATGGTTAGTAGCTGAATTTGCTTTTTCTTTGTAATAGGTTTNTAGCTGAATTTGCTTTTTCTTTGTAATAGGTTTCAAGTTATCTTTTATAATCTCTACATGCTTTTCCATATTTGCTGCTTTCTCTTTCACATGTTCCTCGGTTTTGTCTTTTTTTTTTTTGGGATATTTACGTTTTATTTTTTTTCTAATTTTGCAGTGTATATTTGCTTGAAACATTTCCAATTTTTTCTTCCCATATGACATTTTAATATGATGACTGAGGGAATGTAATTTCATAGGAGAACAACCTGCCTCAGTTAGAGATGAATCAAACTTTTCCATTGTTTCTCTCTTCTCTAAATCAATCACATCGAGAGACAAACTAGTACCTCTAGGTTCTTTGGGGTTTTCATCATCAGAAGTCCCATCACTTTTAAACACAATACCTCTACACTGAGAGCACAGTTTTTGCCCTAGTTTCACTTTAAAACCTTTCAGCTGTAGCTCTTTAGGTTACTGTACAGTCACCATGCGTAATAATTTTTTCACACTTTTCTTGTGTTTTTGGAGGGGATCACGCATATCTTTTGCAAAAATTCAAACTTTTTCAAGAAAACACTTGTGGTGTAGACATAGAGTTTTTAAGTCTCCAGTGGCTTCTATTCTACAATTCAAAAGAAATTTATCCTCTTTGATTAAATCTGCTACATTTTTAATGTCTGTCTTTGAGACATAGCTAAATTTGTGGCTCTCTATCGAAGTTAACTGTCCAACACTACACTCGGTATAATCTATTTTGTTACACTCAAATTTAAATCAACTAACAAGTGCACTACATTGTGACAGGAATATATTTCATCTGTAAACATTTATAACATTAACTTAAAAATACTACATTACTAACTTGAAAACAGTATGACTTCAGGTGCAACACAACCGTCTTCCAGCTTGGCAACTGACTACTGACAGGAAAGCCTGCCTGGTGGTGTGGTGAGATGCCTTATAATTCACAGACTGTGAAACATGCTATAATCTTATCTGAGGGCTGACTTAAAGTAGAATCTTATCGGAGTCTGCAGATGACTAGTGGAGTTAGCAGAAGCCCTATTCCAGCCTTTCTTTATCTATATCTCTGTCACATGTGTGCTCTCTTACTTTCTCTCTCTTCTCACCAATGCGCGCGCACACACACACACACACACTCTCTCTCTCTCTCTCTTTCTCTCTCTCTCTCTCTCTTTCTCTCTCTTTCTCTCTCTCTCTCTCTCTCTCTTTCTTTCTCTTTCTCTCTCTCTCTTTCTCTCTCTCTCTCTTTCTCTCTCTCTCTCTTTCTCTCTCTCTCTCTCTCTCTCTCTCTCTCTCTCTCTCTCTCTCTCTCTCTCTCTCTCTCTCTCTCTCTATCTCTATCTCTATCTCTATCTCTATCTCTATCTCTATCTTCAAGTTCATTATATATAAGTACAAAATGTGAGTTCATGAATAATGATAGGTGTAGCAGACATTTAATTACAATTTTGTAAAAAATATAATATTTTACTAAGGAAAGGAAAAGCCATTAATTTTATTTTTGGGTATTATTTTACATACCTCTAGGCTAATATCAGATATATATACTGGATGGTCCGCCTAACGTTGACACCCCCAAAATTTCCAGAACTGTTACAGATCACAAAATGCAGTTTTTGCTAAGTGAAATTGCGTACGGGGGCAAGTAATTTCCCACAGTGACTATTCGTAACACATGTATGGACAGACATAATTAAACCACATATGATTTTTCCCCTGGAAACATAATTTATTTCAACGGCATCTGAGTGTACATGCAAAGAGGAATTCAGTGATATAACATATGCAAAGGAAAGTAACACAAACGCCAAGAAATAATGCGCAAATATGATTAAGTTAGGTGGGTCGGTAGCATGGGGCAGTGGACCTGTACTCGCAGCTGTAAGCATGTAATGTTCCGGCCGCGTTACGTTAAGCTATATTTATAATATTGCAGCCCTACAGTTAGGTGCCATTTTGTAACGTTCGGCCGCTTACACTGCCGAATGTTTACGTTGCCACGGCTAGCTCATAGGTAGAAACACGAGACTCAGTGAATGGATGTCGATAAATTAAGAAATGAGTTCCAGAGTATTTTGTTATATATGTTTATTTAACTATTGAAGTTTCACAGCTCACAGACGAATTTCCAGTATGCAGAGTACGAACCTCTCTTGAGATAAATATAAAAGTACAGCAACAGCGCCACAGTCGTTTACAGCTTATTAATGTCTCAAAACTTGCATCGAAAGAAATATATTGCTGCTACCTCCCACACCGGCAGAGAAATAAAATAATAAAGTTTAGTGGCCGATGTGAGGGTTATTCTCACACACGACGCGACCTAGACTAGCATTGTACGCTGACTGCCTTGAAGTGAAGGCTGCTGAAGTGACGCCTCTAATGGCTCTCGCCGCCGACTGACTCTGAAGCACTGCTCGAAGTGAGACTGCTCGAAGGGCGACAGACAGACGCGTCTTTTGTGCTGCCTATCACCCGCCTCTCCTGAGATAACGGCGCAGCATCTGGTATCTGCCAGCAGCGTCATCAAAAACTACACTGTGTCCCGCTCTCAACACGTTATCGTAACCACGCTGCAGGATCTAACCCTGCGCCATTCTAATTAATGCTGACGCTTAACAAAAAACTCCAAAGTTCGAAACGAAAACTGTAACCGTCCTCCTGATAAAACGTAAACAGCAGACGTCCGCCCGATAACCTACAAAAGCACACGTCTGCCCGATAAACTATCACGGGAAACGAGCCACCACGGCTTTAAACTTGAACCCGATAAAAATATTATGAAGATTGTCTAAGTTTCAATAACACGAAAGAATTTTACACCCATGTCCTGAAAAATTAAGAATATTGCATCATTACATTACCCCCTTCGGTTTGGGATAGATTTGGAAGAAATATTTCCCAAGGCGAAACCTATCTTGAATGATGCAGTTCTGTAAACCACTGTGCCTCTGCTCCTTGACAACAATTTACATATAACCTGGTAATCAAGTTATAACAAAAATATTTACTTACTTCACTCATGACAAAAAACAAGATATTGACACGGATGCTGCAAGAAAATTACACCTTTCTGGTTTCAATTAGTTACTGGTTGTTCCAATTTGTGTGGTTGAGGGTGTATTTCTACCTGTGCCATCGATTCTTCATTTTGGGTTGCTGCCCTTGCCCTTTGGTCTCTCACTGGGATCAGCACACCACTTCTCCAAGAGAATACCCAGGTCTGCCCCAAAACTACAAAAAAAAGTCACTGCGACTGCCTCTCCCTAGGCCAGTGCTGACAAAAAACATTACACGCCACTGCGACAGCCTCCCACAGGTCAGTGCTGACAAAAAACAAGGGCCCCAGACCTGTCCCAATCCAAATACACTTCCACTTTGTGCCACTGATTCCAGGACATCATAAACTACAGCAACATCTCCTAACTACTTCTGCAAATATTCTTAAGGCTCAATACTCTAAAACACCTCAACCTTTGAAAATTTATGTAATATTTACTGCATCCTTAATTAATCCTCCTAATAATTGCTATTGTTAACAAGTATTTCCTTCTTTATGTTTCACAATTTTCAAAAAATAAAAACTTATAAACCCTACATAAAGCACTTCCAGTTCGGTACTCTGCATTAATTATATCACATTAGTTACAATTACACCATAGCCCATGACAGCTTGAGCTTCCACTACATAATTGCAAAGGTATATTTAAATTCACAAAACCTTCACTGATACACTTTACAGTAATTATAATATTCAAACATTTTCATTACTTTAATTCGTAATTTCTACAAATGTTTTTCTTAAGGACTTACCAATTGCCTTCTCTTCAATTGAAAGTGAAAGTAGTAAAAATATAGAACACATGGTAGAAAATTTTATAATAGTAACTGTAGTACCTATTTTGAAATAACACTACCCATATTTAGAAAATTCACAAATGTTCTTTCATAATTTAAACCTCCCATATATATGCACAGTACAAGATATACTGTTAAACTATAATTTTCAACCATTGCAATGTCAAACTTTAACAATTAATACAATCTCTAAATTTCACTTAAAGTATTCATCAAATAAAATACTCAGAAGTATTTTGTGTTTTTACTCAATAAGTAATTTCATAATAATTTAAAAAAACTGAGCAACTGCTTTTTTAAGACAAAACATACTGAATAAACTGAATTACAATAATGCAATCCAAAAGAGCACACTATTCTCCACCTGTATTGCTAATTACACTTACTAAATATTATGATAATGACAATCCACTACATAGTAACATAACCTCATTCAGTAGCACTATTAGTCATTCTAAATTCCCACGACACTGTATGCACTTCCCAAACAACTTCAAATTATTATTTTATTACAACAGTGGTAGCATTTATAAAAACCATTCATATTTTTTCACTTTTGGAAAATGTAAACAACATTGAATCCACTTAAAATTTCTGTTCCTTACAAGTTTCACTAAAATTAAGGCTGTACTGCATTTACTTGATATATAACGATTCACTGTTGTTAAACAGAAACACACACTCACAATTATTAATTCTTTCCCAAATATTTTCTAGGTCATCAATCTGATATATTTTCCATTAACAATTATTTTCTTATTTACTGTTACCCGAGAAGGGTTTACTCCATGTACCTGTACACATTGTTACTTAATTGTAAGGTCCTTTAAAAGAAATTAATTTTTCTTCAAATAAAAACATTTACTTATCTCTTACCTTATTATTTTATAATCAAAGTATGTAAAAAAAATGATCCAAGTATTTAAAAAAAATTACCTATCTAACTTATTATCTAAATTGCAGTCTCTTTCTGCTATACATTTTTTCTTTTTCCTTTTCGTTCTCTCCTTGTGTTTCACTTTTCTTCCCTTTTTCCTTACTATGTACCTTTCTTATACTATACTTTAGCACTTTCTTCCTCTTCCCTACTGACCTAAATCTACCACTCTTTTTCTTTTTCCTTACTGTNCTATCACGGGAAACGAGCCACCACGGCTTTAAACTTGAACCCGATAAAAATATTATGAAGATTGTCTAAGTTTCAAACGCACGAAAGAATTTTACACCCATGTCCCGAAAAATTAAGAATATTGCATCATTACAAGCAAGCAACTCGCACTGTGACTCATCCTGGCGGGACCGCTTCTTAATAGCAGCCTAGCACCAGTCCCTGTAATCTGTTATGGTAAGTGGTATTGCAGTGTGTGGCTGTACATATGCAATGATGTTCACGAATGAGGAAAAACAGGACGCTCTACTAATTTACTGTGAGTTTGGCAGAAATGCCAAGCAAGCCGTCCAAATGTATGTTGAAAGGTATCCTAATCGGACAACCATTTCACTGCAAACGATGCGAAGAATTTGCATATGTGTCTTGTCAGGAGGTGATTGGAATTCTACAACACGAGTGCAACAAAAGACTGCTACGGGCGAGACGCATCAACACTATGTTTTGGCACGTGTTGATTCAAACCCCCACATAGGTAAACAATAACTTTCCAGGTTCGTAGGAATAAGTAAAACAAGTGTGTTATGGATACTACACCAACAGAAATTCCATCCATACCACGTGGCTCTTCATCAGGCATTGCATGAAGCTGATTTCCAGCAGCATGTTCAGTTTTGTAGGTTTGTTCTGATGTATGTAAGGGTTGACAGCAATTTTCTGAATAACATACTGTTACGCACTCACTGCTTCACATCCCGCGTGAGCTAGTGGAAGTGAAGAACAGCAGTTATATGATAGCGGCGGCAGTAAGTTAAAGGGTTATTTTGAATGAACAGGCGAGCAATAGGCCGGTGGCCGCGTATCTGTTACAGAAAGCAAGCCAACATGATAATCCTTTTTAGGGCGTGCGCTGCTAACCCTGGTTGTATTGATTTCTGCGTTATCTGACGAATGCTCAGGATTACTGACCTTGTTCTCTCAGCGTGACTCGGGGTGCATAGAACTTTCCAGATGGTCAGGGTGAATGCTATATAAGTGTGACAGACCTCCAGGCCAAAGGGTTTTTTTTTGTTGAATGGATGATTGACTGAGTTCCGAGCGGTGAGAGAAGTGACCAGCGGAAGGGAAGTCTGCAACTGTAAGTATCAAGCCGTGAAGTGTGTGGCTGGCAGGCTGGACTATTGGACTAGATGCACAAGTGAAAGATATTACAAATGATGGCAACAGATAGACTGAACACGTGTTAATGATGAATATGAGTTAATTGACTAGCCAAACAGAGAGCGACATTAGGAAGAACGTTAATTAGAGTTGAAATAGACATTAAATATTGCACTCACTGTTAAATAATAAGAGTAAAAGTGGAGACAGATAATTTAATGCTCTAAATGATAGCTGTGTGAATATATTAGAAATCAAATTTAGTTATTTTATTTTTATTAAGACCTCCATCCCTCACAAACTCATATACGCCCCTCAGAAGTCCCATGTAACAATACTATTTACTGATGAAGCGACCTTCACAAACCATGGGCACGTGAATTTACAAANCCTCAGAAGTCCCATGTAACAATACTATTTACTGATGAAGCGACCTTCACAAACCATGGGCACGTGAATTTACAAAATATGCACTACTGGGCGACGGAGAATCCGCTTTGGGTCCGGCACGTGGAGCACCAGCGACAGTGGAAAGTGAACGTGTTGTGTGGAATCATTGGACACAATCAAGGGACAATGACCAGCCGTACGTACGCATACCTGCCAACCTTTCCAATTTTTCCGGAAGTATTCCGGAAAAAGCTGCCATATATTGTTTTCCGGAAGTCTTCCGGAAAAAGCTGCCATATATTGTTTTCCGGAAATATGTACATTTTTCCGATTTTTAATTAGTTGATTCAGTAAAAAATTATTTTTGCTATTATTTTACGTTAAAACACGGAAATCGTAGTGTTGTGACGATATAGATTGATACTAATTTTGCCTGCATTCAAGAGATCACGTTACGAGAGGGCGACAATCAATTTTCACATATCTATTGTTTGTTGGAGTTGCATTTTTTCGTCTGTGGAGTTTTTGATAGTTACTGGATTTGTTTANTCAAGAGATCACGTTACGAGAGGGCGACAATCAATTTTCACATATCTATTGTTTGTTGGAGTTGCATTTTTTCGTCTTTGGAGTTTTTGATAGTTACTGGATTTGTTTACGAATACGTGTGGACATTGATTTTACAGTGAACTGTTTCAATTTGAAGTCTAGTTGAAACACGTGTTAAAGGATTTTAATACAGTGTGCGATGAAAGCTGTATGTAACTATGTATGGGCTGTGATTACAANTGGGCTGTGATTACATTGTGGGTTTTATTATGTCTCTTGCCGGAATGTTTTTGTGAGATCTTGATAGGTTACTTATTGCCGACTCTGGAAAGATTAAAACTAGAGATGAATAGAAAAAAGCAGTATTACTACCAGACATTCTGGGAATCATACAGTGTAGAGTTTCCATGTATTATAAAATCAGACAGGGGCGATAGGTTTGGCTTTTGTAGCATATGCCGGTGCGACATAAACATTGAACGTGGTGGGAAAACAGATATAAGTGTACACGTTAAAAGCGCAAAGCATGTCTCCAACATAAAGAGCCAGGAAGAAAATCAGAAAAATTCTAAGTTCTTTGCAAAACCTGGAAATGCTGATTCGGACGTTGCACAAGCACAATGCTTGTTTACTTATTTTTGGTAGAGCACAACATTCCCCTAACTGCCGCAGATCATGCTGGTTTGCTACTAAAAAAAATGTTCCCGGACTTGGAAATTGCAAAGAAGTATGGATGTGGTTGTGCAAAAACGTCCGCAATTGTAAAGGAAATGGCTTTGNCCCGGACTTGGAAATTGCAAAGAAGTATGGATGTGGTTGTGCAAAAACGTCCGCAATTGTAAAGGAAATGGCTTTGGATGCAAAATCTAGTGTAGTACAATTGCAGAATGCACCATTTTCTATTTCAACTGATTGAAGCAACGACACCAATTGAAAGTTGTATCCCATTGTAGTAACGTTTTACGATGATACATAGAAGAAAATTGTGAACTCTGTTCTTTCTACCCCTGCCTTGGAAGGAGATTCTACTGGATGGAATGTAGGTAATATAGTGTTTGCACAGCTTGAATGTAATAACATTCCNCTGCCTTGGAAGGAGATTCTACTGGATGGAATGTAGGTAATATAGTGTTTGCACAGCTTGAATGTAATAACATTCCGGTAACACTGCGTGACTTTTTGTGCAGATAATGCAGCTGTAATGGTTGGCCATAAAATTGGTGTTGCAGCAGTGTTGAAAGAGAAACACCCTAGGCTTATTGTGATTGGCTGTATCTGCTTTGCCAGTAAAAGTTGATGACATTCTTGTGGACATTTTTTTTGGTTAAAAAGTTCAAAGAGAAAAGAAAGGTTACAAAAATTTCAAGAGCTCCATGATACAGAAGCTAAGAAAATACTCATGCATGTCTGTTCAAGATGGCTTTCTCTTGGAAGAAGTTAGTTGAGGGTTTTTGAACAGGGAACAATTGCCTAGTTTCTTTGAGGGAGAGGTTGTAAATGATAAAACTTCATCTTCGAGTCTCTCCTCTTACAAAATTCCCAAACTACAATCATCATTCTGTTCAACCTCTGATGGAATATGTCAGAAAAACATAAATGAGAAAAGGAATAATTTGTGTTCTGTTACTGATTCCAGCAAAAAGAGAATTGCTTTGACATCAGCAAACTGTGATGCTCCTATTCTGAAAAATACAAGATCTTTTGTAAATTGGGAAGAAAAAACTATTTATATTCCTTTCTTCTGACCTAAATAAAGCATTTTGTGCATTTCTTCTAGGTGTCCTTCCAAAATTTGAAAAATAGAATGTAATTCTTCAGTTAGCATCTCCACACATTCATATTTTGAGAGAACTGTTGCTTGATTTTCTAAAAGCAGTGCTATCAAAATAAAGCTGTGAAAAGTTGTTCATTATTTTAAGTGAACTATCATTTGAAGTGAACTATCACTCTATCCAGAATCAGAAAGACGACACCGAATTAGTAATAGGAAGNTTTGACATCAGCAAACTGTGATGCTCCTATTCTGAAAAATACAAGATCTTTTGTAAATTGGGAAGAAAAAACTATTTATATTCCTTTTTTCTTACCTAAATAAAGCATTTTGTGCATTTCTTCTAGGTGTCCTTCCAAAATTTGAAAAATAGAATGTAATTCTTCAGTTAGCATCTCCACACATTCATATTTTGAGAGAACTGTTGCTTGATTTTCTAAAAGCAGTGCTATCAAAATAAAGCTGTGAAAAGTTGTTCATTATTTGAAGTGAACTATCATTTGAAGTGAACTATCACTCTATCCAGAATCAGAAAGACGACACCGAATTAGTAATAGGAAGTAAAGCATCAAACATTGTGAAAACACTTGAAGAAAAGGAAAAGGTAGTTTTCTTTGCATCTGTCAAGACCTATTTTGTTACAGCATGTGACTACATTGTTCACAAATTCCCCATAAAAAATGAGGTCTTGAAAAATGCAGCTGTGGCAAGAGTGAATAATCTCGGCATTGCCAACTTTTCTTCTGTTCGCTTCTTTGTTTCCCTTGATTTTGCCTGTACAAGAAGGTGAAACTAGGGATGCAGCTATGGACGAAACTGAAAAACAATTCTCAACTCTTCAGATAGACGACATTTCAGCCCTTAGTGCTACAGGAGATAGTGATGATGTTAAGTGGGCCAAGTTATCCAGGATTCGTGGTGTTGATGGCATTTTAAAATACAATAGAATATGTAGAATAATGTTGTCCATTCCACACAGCAATGCAGAATGTGAGCGTGTTTTCAATTTGGTGAGAAAAAAAGTAGGACCCAGTTCAGATCCGCCATGTCTAATGACACTATAGAATCAATTTTGGTTTTGAAATGCAGGAAATCAGGCTTATGTCATGAACAAAATTTTAGTGCAGAGAAAGCCACTGCTGCTTCTTTAAAACCACAGTGTTCCATCTCAACATAAACAGCAGAATACAACACAACATAGCAAAAATAGATAATAGTTGTATGACTCCATAGTGCTTTAACTTAAGTAGCAAGATAGTTTTAGTTTATTATTTTGGTGCAGATTTAAACAATTTAGCTAACAACGCAATGCAGATGTCTTGGAGAAAGCTACGGGCACTAGTTACATTTTTAAAATTGCTGTGCTCTTGATGCTTCATCTCACATTCCACTGAAAGTGGAAAGGTAGTAAAGTATTAATATATTATGTGTTTTTGTTATGTTATTAGTATAGTAAAGCGTAATGGGCCTTTTTCATGTTAAGCGGTAGTATGTATGGTAAGCCTGCATTGTTTAATGTAATTTTTATTCAAAAATTTAATAATTTTATTGTGTTTACAAAATGTTCCTAATTATGATTTCCTAAAGTTGGCAGGTATGCGTACGCCCATTTCCTCAGAGAGACTTTACTGGCACTTCTGGAAGACATACCGCTCGACATATGTCATGATATGTGGTTTTAGTATAATGTTTGTGTTATGTATTTTACATTGGTGGCAAGGCAAGTGTTAAATGAAATGTTTCCAAACTGCGGGTTAGGACGTGGTGGTGTTGTAAGGTGGCCATCTCGCTCCCCCGACCTCACACTTTTCAATATTTTCTTGTAAGGAACACTGAAAGATAGGGTGTACAACACGGTTCATACGATGCCAGATGACATGCAGGAATGCATTGTGGCAGCTTGCAGAGTCATTATGCCAGAAACACTTCAGGCTGCTCGTCGCTCGCTGCTTGTAAGTTTACAAATTTGTATTTCTGTCGATGGTAAACACATCGAGCACGTGCTGTGGAGCATTTCAACCATAACTACTCTTTTGTACTATGCAAGCGCAGTTGCGATTGCATTTCTCCCTAGGTTGGTTTGTTCTATTTTTGCTGTTCATCTGTACGCACTCTCAGTACAGTTAATGACTAGGAAACAAATCTCCTGAAGTACGTTGGTATCTGAATAAAATGTAATGTATTGATATCAGACTTGCACTCACATTGCCCGTCTTCCCTCTGCTGCGGTGCTCCCTCCTTTGTCCCATATCACATTCCGTGCCTCTTGCCCCATTAAGGTAAGCACTACGCTGCTATAAGGAAGTGGTCCCGCCATACTTGGTTACAGCTTTGAGTACAGGTCCACTGCCCCATGCTACCGGCCCACTTAACTTAATCATATTTGCACATTATTTCTTGGCATTTCTGTGTTACTTTCCATTGCATTTACTATATTACTGAATTCCTCTTTTCACGTTCTTTCAGGAGCCGTTGAAATAAATGTATGTTTCTAGGGAAAAAAATTATATGTGGTTTAATTATTTCTGTCCATACATGTGTTATGAATAGTCACTTTGTGGCAAATTACTTTCCCCGTACATTATTATGTTTAGAAAAAACCACATTTCGTGATTTGCAACTATTCCGGAAATTTTGGGGATGTCCACGTTAGGCGGACCATTCTGTATATTATGCTCATACCTCACTGCAATAATTCAGATTTTAGAAAGTCTTGTTTATAGCACTAAATGTATCATAATATATTTTACCGAATTTTTTATGACTTGACACTGCCTTGTATGGAAGTTTCATTTTTTTTTTCTGAAATCCTTATACTTTAAGCAATAAGACTGTAAAATTTAAGAGAGATTGCATGCTCTGTAAGCAATATGTGACAATTTTTGCAATAGAATGCAGCTTGCAAAAACAACCTTGGAAGCAATGAGACATAGCAATTCATCAAAATTTGAAAAGCTGTAAAAGTAAAATTATATGGGCTAGACTAAAAATATTTAGGGATTCACTTATCTTCATGGAGTGTTGAACTGTACAAAGTTATAATAAAATGTGAGAATTTGGGTGTCATGGCATGGTTGAACTGATGTGAAGTGGCCCTTACCATAACCTACCATACCTATTTCAACCTTTTTTTCTTAATAATCAGCTCTCTATCCAAATAATGCTCAAAGCAAATTCACACTGCAGTGTTATCTTCCATGCCTATCTGTGACAAACTTTGTAATGTGGTTTTAACCAAATTATTGGTTATATTGTTTGTGTTTATTGAAAACCACAAACAGCAACAATGGCTATTCATGTAACTCATGGAAGTAAATTTAAATATAAACAACATGTTTTGATTTAAGTACTAACAAAAGTATTTTGAACACTCAAGCATGCAATCTAAAGAAAGTGTGTTAATAAATTGCAATTTGTGTGTTATAAGCTTCTAAGTGCAGCATGTAGCACCCCATCAAACTTGAGAAAACATAATAGTAAGTACTTTCATTACTGATAAGTATGTTTGTTTGGTACTGAATTTAAGTGCAAGGAGTGACAGACCTCTGCTGCTCTTATTTGCTCTAACAGATATGTGCATTTTTATACAAAGTTCCTTCCAATGTGTAGCTGTTTTTTATGTACCTCGCTATCACTGTACACTACATACAGCACGTCTGCATGGCAGTGTTTATGCACGTGTCTTTTCGTGCGGCACTCAATGTTTATACAGCAGTATTTGCATTCCGTTTGGTTTATCAAACACGTAGAAAGAAGCCTTCACATTAAAACTTCCGAGCACAATAAAAAAACAGTTAATTTTTTTTTTTTGCATTCATAACCGATTTTGCAATGTTAAGTTGATGACTAAAATTAGTACCTCGCACATTGTCATGAACCTAACCACAAATCACAGAAGACGAGTAAAGTCGGGAGTGTTTACAAATGCTGTGCGAATGTTTAGTGCGTAATTATTTCATGACCAAAAAAATATTAATCTTCGTGGTATCTACTTATTTACATTCGTAGTATTACCAAGAGTTTTGGTTATATGTAGTTGTTCATTGTAAAAATAATAAAAAATAGGTTATCCATGATTTTGCACGCAAACAAGCACTAAGCAATTCAGGTCATCATATCAAATCATATTACAGCGATAATCTTTTGACATTGCTACCAATCAATTTATAAATTGTTCTTGTTCGAGGGTAAAACTTTATTTATGTTTGTGGAAAGAGCAGCGTGATTACTGCAAATAATTTTAACTGTTATCAGCACATGTGTGAAATAAATGTGAGATATAATGCTGTAATACATTAAAAATTTCAAAACTAAATGTCATGGTGATACGTGGCTGCCGACACTCGAGGCGTCGGTCCGTGAACTTCTTGACTAATAGGTACACATGCAATGTTGGGTCGGATTGAGATATCTGTTTTGAGCTCTCTCTCTCAAATGGAAAGAAGTTTTTATGTTTTCGTTTAAAATATATTAAATTAATGTCTGATTGGAAGTGAAAGCTCCTATTTTTTTACAGCAAAATATGTAAGCATTGTGACAATAAATTGTTAAAATGTGTTTGAGAGAAATGGTATGCAGAGGAAATAACCATATAATCAGACAGTTATTTATGTGAGACATCTACTACAAGTTTTCCTTTTTATGTGGTTGTATTATTGTACTATACTTTTGAAGGGTATCACAGTTTAATTTCATAAATACAAAAAAAGTTCCAAACATTAAAATTTAAAAATATTCAATTTACGTATTAGGTTATAATCCAAAAGTTTTGTTACATGAAGGTATATTGTTACTGGGCCAGCTGTTAAGCAAATACCTTCAAACATATTAATCATGTATGCTGTCATTCAGCAAGACAATTATTACATTCAGATGTTTATCAGGCCACAGCATTTACTGCATTGCTTCTCAGCCATCAGTAGAATTCATTATTTTCAGCTTCTTTCTAGGTGCTTGTCAAATGCTTGTGAAAATAAGGTTTTTAAATATAAGTTTTCCAGAACATAAGTTAATGTTACCAATACTACTGTTCAGAGAGTTTGTTAGACTTGGTAGAGCAGTGATTTCATTAGACTCTTTAGGGTCACCTCTTAGTTTGTTTTTCTAGACTTTTCTTGCCTGAATCTGTGTGTCAGGTCACTTTTTTTCCTGTTATATTCTTGCTTTATGTTTTTAAAATTCCTCTATCAGTTCTGAGTTTTAAATATTTTGTTCCTGAGATGTTCATGACCAATCTGTGTATGTACTTGATATTACGTATCCAAAAACAGTACCTGTGAACTTGCTGTGTACTGCTAACATTAAGCTCAAGAATATACCATAATGTAGACTAACAAAACTTATAAAACATTATTTTGTTATGGGGATTAAGTTTTTTTTAATAGATTACACAGTAATACTAAATTATTACCTAACCATATTTAAAAAAAGTAAAAATTGCCTAATTTTAAACTTAATTTATGATATTAAAGTTTATATTTTGTTTTAGAGTCTTTAGTNAAAAAAAGTAAAAATTGCCTAATTTTAAACTTAATTTATGATATTAAAGTTTATATTTTGTTTTAGAGTCTTTAGTCTAATGTTTTAGTTAAGTAACTATGTTGATTGTGTATGGGCAATATCTGTTGCATAACTGTGTAAGGTGAATTACAATAAAAATTATTATTATTANACTATGTTGATTGTGTATGGGCAATATCTGTTGCATAACTGTGTAAGGTGAATTACAATAAAAATTATTATTATTATACATATTATTGTCATCAGAAACATTAGTATTCAAATTAATTAGTTTTTAATTATGTACACAGCATTTTAAGTNTTATACATATTATTGTCATCAGAAACATTAGTATTCAAATTAATTAGTTTTTAATTATGTACACAGCATTTTAAGTACTGTAATCGTAATCCTTTCCTCTGTAGGAAATTAGGCACCATCTGCTGCTGCCTAATTGAACATGTAAATGAAAATCAAAGTAACTGTCATTATTCTTTATTATTTGTATAAATTTTTGCCTTGTTGCAGGATTCTTACATTAATTCTTATATTCCATTTAAGTGGTCACCAATGTAATGTAACAGCATCACACAACTGAAGCATGTCCTAAGACTCCCATTGCTATTCCTTACAAACCCTAGTTGTAAGACATTTTTGTAAACAAGAGTTTTGGTTTGTCTGCAGCTTACCACTGCAAGTGCATTGATCCATGGTTGACAAAGAACCGCCGTGTCTGCCCTGTGTGTAAGCGGAGAGTTTTCGCCCACGATGAACATGTTTCGGACACAGACAGCGACTCCGAGGTAGACGACACAACTCCATTGGTCCGATCGGAAAGTGGGGGCACCCAGGGAGGAACATTCCAGCCCCAGAGGGTGAGTGGTGTGATAAGTCTATGATGTAACATCTTCTGAAGTATTGGAAGGGAGGGCCTGATGGGCTGATATTTGCAGAGCAAGCTTTTGAAATAAAATAATATACTGTCCATCTTTGCAATTTTTTGTTGGAGCAAGAATTAACTGTTGCACATTGGTAATTTTTCTGAGTTAATACTTGTGTGTCTGTGGCTGGTAGATTCTGAATCACTATACTACAATTTGAGGGGTGTGTGAAGCATCAAAACTTTTGAAAATAGATCAAATATTTACGTAAGTCTTGCAAGGGCATTGCCGTTGCTTTTGTGTAGAGTATGTACGAGTAAATGGTCTTTATAACAGTGCACTTGATGTGGTCTACTTCATATTTCCTAGATGAAATTAATGTATAGTAAGCATGCTAATAAGATGCACAGGACAACTTCACAAACAGATAGCGGAGCTCGAGAGTTGTTGGATAATATGGCAGCAAGAGGTAGGGTAGGCGGTATGCCGAACTGACCATTCTTTGGGCCGTTTAGACTTCACAGTGATATTGTGTTGGGAGCAATGGACATATGAATGTACGCATTCTCTGTGGACCAGTTCTCAACAACCTCTATCTGGGAGGACTGTTTGATTGAAAGTCAAACANATGAATGTACGCATTCTCTGTGGACCAGTTCTCAACAACCTCTATCTGGGAGGACTGTTTGATTGAAAGTCAAACAAAAACGTGTTCAGAATCCAGTCCAGCACAAACATGTCCACAATCGAGCAACGTGTGGCAGCTTTGCTATAGCATAGTTTCTCTATCAAAAGCAATTTCATATGTCAAGCAATTACAGGTCTATGATTCTGACAACTTTTACATGTTCTGCCATTAACTCCTAAAATTATTGCCATAGGTTGCAGCGCTGTCAGCTATAGGTGGTTCACAATAAAGTGAGCACTCTTGAAATCAACCTTTGAAAAAAATCATTACATAACTGCATATATTTTAACGTAAACAAGGATTGCAATACTCACAGTTAAGTTGGCAGCAGACTGCGGGAAGTACTTCCACGTTTTAATGTCTTACTATGCATAAAGTTAAAAAATTTTGACACTTGCTGTTTTGTTTTAAGGCAATTTTTTTTATATTTGGGTATCAATATTTATATATATATATATATCAGGTGTACAACCTTGCTTCCGCCATTTTTTTCCCAACATTTGAGGTTTTATTGTTAAAACGTGATTACATATTTATGATTAAAAGTTCTGTCCGTCGCTAGCCACTACTTTGGCCCATCTTTCTGGCAATTTTCGGATACAATTTCGAAAAAACGATGCGTCTTTTGAGGCAACCCATGAATCGATCCATTTTTTGACTTCTTCATACGAGCTGAAATGCTGATCGGCCAGGCTGTGTGCCATCGATCGAAACAAATGGTAGTCGGAAGGAGCAACGTCTGGAGAGTACGGCGGGTGGCGTAAGACCTCCCATTTCAGTGTTGCCACGTATGTCTTGACCGGTCTTGCGACATGTGGCCGAGCATTGTCATGCTGGAGGATAACTTTGTCATGTGTCTCTTTGTACTGTGGCCGTTTCTCCTTCAAAGCTCGGCTCAAATGCATCAGTTACGTTCGATACTGATTCCCTGTGATGGTTTCACTCTGTTTCAACAGCTCATAAGATACCACACCGAGGTAACCTTGGCGCTGTGCATATTAGGTCTGGGCATTGACGTGGAGGCATGTCTGGGCATTCCCCGTGGTGTTCTGTGCTTGGAATTATCGTAGTGGACCCAGTTTTGGTCGCCGGTCACAATGCAATGTTGAAACCCCTTCCGATTCTGTCGTTGAAGCAGCTGTTCACAAGCAAAGAAACGCTGTTCAACATCTCTTGGTTGCAACTCGTACGGAACCCAATTTCCTTGCTTCTGAATCATTTCCATGGCTTGTTGCATCACTCCCAATGATTCTGCCACTTCTTCTTGCGTTTGGCACGAGTCTTCATCAAGTAATGCCTCCATTTCGGAATCTTCAAAACATTTCTCTCTTCCGCCGCCATGCCGGTCCTAGACATCAAAATCACTACTCTTAAAGCGTTGAAACCACTCACGACACGTTCATTCATTAAGAGCAGCCTCACCATACGTTTTCTTGAAATGGAAGCAGAAAATCAACAATTCCCGCACATGCCAAGCATTTGNTAAGAGCAGCCTCACCATACGTTTTCTTGAAATGGAAGCAGAAAATCAACAATTCCCGCACATGCCAAGCATTTGGTTCGAAAACTGACATCTTCGCTCGAGAATAAATTTATGATGGAAACACAAATTCACTAATGTGGTGATGTCGTTATNCTCGAAAACTGACATCTTCGCTCGAGAATAAATTTATGATGGAAACACAAATTCACTAATGTGGTGATGTCGTTATGTTGACAGATGTCCAAGCCTTCTGTGTGACATTATTGAACTACATATTTCCACCAGCACTTACCTCTGCAGCCATCGATCGAAAAACGGCAGAAGCAAAGTCGTACACCTGATATTTTTTTACATTTCAATTAAAGGACAAATATTTACATAATTTTTACTTGTGAGAATTTTGAAATTTTTTAAGCTGTGAATCTTGGTACATTATACATTTGAACCTCAATTTAACAAAATGGCGCCGTTACTGAAAACCTTTTCTCTATTTCACTGTTTTGTTAAATTCAAATTTACCTATTTTAACACTTCAACACCAACAAATTGTTATAAAAACGGGGTTTTTTTCAAGTGTTTTGTCATAGATGGTGCAAAATAACACTTTTATTTAATACTGAAGTAATTCACTAGGCAGATATTCTGTAAATGAAATGGTACCCCACAAGACCATAAACGATCTTTAGTTAACGAAAATGAAGTTTTAACAGTGTGCACTGCCTTACTTTTAACAAGTGCGAAATTCATTTCCGAAAGCCTCTTTGTACAAAATGGGGTTATTTATTAACAAAATTTAATTTCTTTAAATAGTAAGAAGTATTCTGAATAAAAATATATTATAACAAGTCCATAAATAACCTCACGTTAGCAAGAAAAATGTTCAAACATTGTGCGCCGCTTACCTTATAACAAGCTCAAAATCCATTTCCGAAAACCTTTTTGTANCCTTATAACAAGCTCAAAATCCATTTCCGAAAACCTTTTTGTACAAAAATTAGACAATTTATTAATGAAACACAAATTTATTTCAATGAGCAGAAGTCTTTTCCATACAAATATACATCCCACAAGGCTGTGGACATCCTCTTACCGCCACAAAACTTAAACATTCGTGGCACGCACTATGGATATTTATTTTGCCAGTGCACATTTTTAGCCAGTGTGAAGGCCAACTTTCTTACTGAAANACAAAAATTAGACAATTTATTAATGAAACACAAATTTATTTCAATGAGCAGAAGTCTTTTCCATACAAATATACATTCCACAAGGCTGTGGACATCCTCTTACCGCCACAAAACTTAAACATTGTGGCACGCACTATGGATATTTATTTTGCCAGTGCACATTTTTAGCCAGTGTGAAGGCCAACTTTCTTACTGAAANTGTGGCACGCACTATGGATATTTATTTTGCCAGTGCACATTTTTAGCCAGTGTGAAGGCCAACTTTCTTACTGAAATGAAATAAAGAAATTAACTAACAACATTTGTGTGTACGCTGCACCACAATCATGCCTTCATTTATCCAACACACTGATGGCCCGTAGCAGCACACCTACTGCAACGTAGCAGCACACCTACTGCAACAGAGAAGCAAGGCATGTTGCGGCAGAAACAGGCGCTACTGGCGCTATTATTGACTTAATGTTTTGTATCCAAAACCATAAATCAAATCGTATTCCATTAAAAAAATAGCGTAAGCAGGTCGTTAGCAGGCAATGCAGTCAATTCCAATTGCAATCCGTAATCAAAATCCAAGAAGAACACCCAAAAATCAAAGTTATAACAGCACAATTGAAAAACGTATCAAACGCTGTACATAAAGACATGATGTGTGGTGTGGTCACAAGATGAAAGGTTCTCATGTGGGGGAAAGGGGAAGATCTGTAACCCGCACTGTTATTGGCTGCTGCTGTTGTTGCTATGCGCGCGCGTGGTTGGATGGCATCTAGGTGCTACGGGTGGGATGGCCGGGGCGGGGAAGCAGGGGTGAAGAACAAAGGATCCCTTCATGACGTCATGTGTTGTGCTAAGTCTAACTTGCTAGATGTGTGCACAGTCAACTCAAATCACCGCTGCCATAGTTTTAAACTAATTTTAACCAAAAATGTTTTTGTGTTTCGGCAGATTGTTTTAGGGTACCTACTGGGAAATACCTCAATTTTATTGCCATGGGCCAGTGAATGTATTTTTATTATGTTTTCATTAAAATTTGTTTCATTTTAGCAAGGATATTTTATTCTTTTCATAAATTTTGGGATTTTTTTTGGTGGTTCCTGAAAACCTTTACTCTAGAGCGCTGTTTTCGTTACCTACATGTTCATTGCATCGGAGAGCTTGACTGTAGTTTAAATTCTGTTTCTTTTGTTGCATGGAAATAAGAATAAAATTTGTTGTGATTGTATCACATTTATGTTTCTAACTCTTTCATATCATCACCTGGCTGATGTTACATTCAAGTTAGCTGGTTAATTTTTTTTCTGGTCCGTGCTCAGTGCTCGTGTGTTAAAAAAACAGTGGTTTACAACCATCGGGATTTTTTAAGTGTCATTGTGTAACTCCTGAAATAAAGTATTCATTAACATAATAAATAAAACAGTTTTATTCATGTTCTAAGTGAAGTAGCATTGTTTGTTATTACTCTCTTCTGTATTTCAATGTAGTTTCTTGTACTAGAAATTCTAAATATTCACATAATATGTTGACCTGGACAATTTGCTGCTTTATGTAATTGATGTTGGTATGAATTTTAAATCTTGGGATGAGTGTGTTTTTATTATATTTGTGATGTGTGTTGCAATTCTGAAAGCTTTAAAAAATATGTGTGTGTTATTTAGGATTTATGCGATTCCCAATTTACGAGTTGATACTTTGGTATGTATGTCACTCGTTTTGAAACAATGTCATAAAGTGTCTTATACTTCACGTGAAACATTCCTTGAGTGTTAGGAATATGTTAAAATAGTGTTAAAAAGTCTGTCTGAACGTTTTTATTTTTTTGAGCTAATGTATCAAACAGTGAGTACCTGTATAACAAAATTGAAGGGAATACATTTTTGTGTTGGAATTCTTTATACAGGATGATTTACAATGTGCTTATTTTTATAATAGTGCAGATAATTTTTAATGTAATTGTTGCTTAAATTTAATTGCATTGGTTGTTTTTTATTTTTCTATAAAAAAATGATGAAATTGATTTTTTTTTGAGCACTGAGTAATAAAAACTCTTATGGCAAAAAAAATACTTTGTGCACTTAAAATAACATTATGGCTCTTGTATATTTTCTTTTTTTCTCTTGAATATGTAAAACATAGTTTTTTTTATCAGTTTTAAATAAAACTTTGTAAAAAAAAAGGGGGCTATATCTGTAGAAATGAAAAATAATTATACTTCAGTCTTTATAAAGAAGTTTAGTGCTGAAGAAGGAAAAATTTGNCTATATCTGTAGAAATGAAAAATAATTATACTTCAGTCTTTATAAAGAAGTTTAGTGCTGAAGAAGGAAAAATTTGTTGTAAAGAGTAGAAAATACCTTGTTGTACAGTAGAGTCTCTCTTAACCGCCCATTGGCTCACCGCCCGTCTTTCAGGAAATAAGTCACTTCCATTATCACCTGTGCTCAGTGTTCCACAACTATAAATAATCAAACAAGTCTCTACAAGTCGTTTTTGTTTTGATTTAGTTGCTTGCTATCCCTCGTACTGTCCAGTTCTCTTCACGCAATAGAGCGGTTTGAAAAAGGTGAATTGGTAAAACTCATCAGTGACGAGCTTGGTGTTAGAGTGACCACAGTTAAGGACTGGCGTCGAAACAAGAAATCCATTCAAAATTTTTGCACACAGATTGAATCAGGAAAAGTTCTGTCAACACGTACGCTATAGAAACCAACCAATGAACTTGTTGACGATGCGTTATAGTTATGATTTGTACAGGAACGTCGCAAAGGCGCACCTATATAAGAAGTCCAATTTTTCAAGAAAAGGCAGTAATTCTCCATTCTAAACTTGAAAACAGAGGCGAGTTTTCTGCCAGTGGTGGCTGGTTAACGTGATGGAAAAAAGCCATGGTGTTCATTACTTAAGTATCTGTGGAGAAAAACTGTCCGCTGATCCAAAAGCAGCCGACAAGTGGAAAAACTAACTCAAGTATTTAATTGTGAAGGAAGGTTTACACCCAGAACAAGTCTACAACATGGATGAGACAGGACTGAACTTTACATGCTTGCCAGAAAAAACATTTGCAGCCAGTAATGAGAAAACAGCTCCGGGATTCAAGATGAACAAAGTCAAAATTACAATTTGTGTGTGTTTTAATATCTCTTGAAGTCCTAAACGGTCCCTTCTTGTCATCAGTAAGTCACAAAAGTCCCAAGCATTCAAGAATGTAAATGTTTCATCGTTGCCCGTCTGTTACAAAAGGCCAAAAATCAGCTTGGATGGACAAGTATTTTTTTAAGGGTTGGTTTAACGAGTTTGTTCCAAAAGTGTAAAACATCTTTAAAACCTGAAAAGGTCTATAAAGGCAGTTTTGGTGTTGGATAATGGACCAACTCATTCTCAAGGAGCTAAGTGTGAAGGTCACCCTGGAATAGAGCGCTTCCTCCTCCCACCACATGTGACTAGCATAATCCAGCCAATGGACCAAGGAGTTATCGAATACCTCAAGAGATGCTACAAAAGAAAATTACTCTCAGAAATCCTGATTAAAATGGAATTAGAAAGCAAAGGACTTGTTGATGTTTTAAAATCCATCAACATAAAATATGTTATTTACATGGTGGCCAAATCCTTTGAAGAAATCCCATGTTCTGCGTTTGAAAAATCATGGAGGAAAACTTGGCCCGTTATCGAAATAGCGGTTGAAATCAACACATTTGACAACCCCGTTAGCTGACAAAGAAGCCGAAAAAGTATCTGATGAGCCAGACGATTATGTGACTTTGCTAAATTTCTTACAAAAACTGCCTAACAGCAAAGAGCTTGAAGTTCAAAACGTTCAAGAATTGGTTACCGGCGGTGATGACGAAAGTGGAAATGAAGTTTGGACCGACAAAGAAATTGTTCAGGCTGTAATGGTCGAAACTCAAGAAGAATAAGAAGAAGAAATTAGCGATAACAAGGAAGAAAAAGAGGAAAAAATTAGTCATACAGACGGGATGAAAGCACTTCATTTGGCAGCATCATACATTGAACAACAAAGAGATTCAACTGCAGTCGACATGATGTTTGTTAAAAAGTGGCGTGACTACGCATTCAAGAAATCACTTGAACAAAACAAACAATAGAAAATCATAGACTTTTTGAAGTAATATTTTAATATTCTTCAGCTTAAGTATGTTTTTTTTATAAACGTGTATAAAAACTTCGGTATTGTAGGCAAAATCGTAATTTTTCTAATTTGTTTTTTTTTAATCAATACATAAATAAGTGTGTGGTTTGTGTGATAATCTAACGTGTTTTACTCAATACTGTATAAGTATTTCCTTCAGTTGAGTGTCATTGGAACAGCTTGTGGTCAAAATTTCTGATTTTGGTAAGTAAAATTATTGTTACTGAATTACAATAGACCTTTTTTTNTGGAACAGCTTGTGGTCAAAATTTCTGATTTTGGTAAGTAAAATTATTGTTACTGAATTACAATAGACCTTTTTTTAACCATTATGGAGATGCAATACAATTTAGGAGCTATAAAATGTAGATTTTCGTTTTAACCTATTTTTTTGTTATCCGACCAGGGTCCTAGTCCCATGGGGATCGGTTAAGAGGGAGTCTACTGTGTACAGTTCTGATCAGAGCAAACACAAATGTTGTTATAGAGAGGTTTTTNTGGAACAGCTTGTGGTCAAAATTTCTGATTTTGGTAAGTAAAATTATTGTTACTGAATTACAATAGACCTTTTTTTTTAACCATTATGGAGATGCAATACAATTTAGGAGCTATAAAATGTAGATTTTCGTTTTAACCTATTTTTTTGTTATCCGACCAGGGTCCTAGTCCCATGGGGATCGGTTAAGAGGGAGTCTACTGTGTACAGTTCTGATCAGAGCAAACACAAATGTTGTTATAGAGAGGTTTTTGTTATAAAGATGTTCATTATATAGAGATTTACTAGCTTCTATGACTTACCATCATTGTAGGTAATTTGGGGAAAAATCTGATTCTACATTAAATACATGGCTATAAATAATCAGAACTTATGTGATGAAAGTTGTGTAAGGTGCTATGTTTAATTTGTTTTTGCCCTAGTACATATAGCACTATTATCATCATGAATTTTTCCTGCATAAGTAATAAATACTGCCAGATCCTGATCTAGTAAGTGTCATTAATTATAATAAAAACATGTCTTCAACTGACAAACCCAATATAACATTGTGATGAATTTGAATTTATACTGCAGGTGGCCAAGAAATTATTCTGATGGAGAAATTACATAAAAAAATATAAATGTTGCCAGAATATATTTTGTTGTAGCCTGCTGCAAGAGTCCTTGCAGCTACCTGTATATTCTGTACCATATAAGAAGGCCACTTTCTTGACAGTTGACAATCGCCGCGCCTTTTCGTTTATGTATCCATTCGCCATCAAATGGCGTTTCAAGAATAGGCTTTGATGTGGCCAGGAGGTGCTGCTGCGTGCGGCAATTGGTGAACTGCTTTGGTGGCGCTGCATTCGTAAACGGAGCTTGTGGACGTGTGTAGGGTCGTTCATAAACGGGGTTTACGAAATACAAGTTACTTTAAAAATTATACAGAGCTCGCGGGAAAATAAAATTATTTATATATGCGCGTGAATACGTTATTTTAAAAAACAAAACTATAACATGTTTCTGAGTGTAGTTCGGGATATGGATGACAGATGGCGTGGAAGGGCATATTGCAACATATGGTGCACTTTTAACCCACAAGATAGCAGCACCTGGTTTGAGAGTCTGGAAACTTTGGATTTTTTCGTCACATTTGGATACGTATCGTTTTATTGTGCATCTCATTTTGAACACCTATACATTACTATTTTATCACAAAGTTTCGTTTCTAAAACTAAAAATTGCTGTTTTATGACCACGTAAAATAAAATGTATTAATTAATGTACAAACTCCCTTTCTTATGCGTGTATTTTCTGCTTGTGTGATGTGCTTCGGCACTGCTCTCAGAATAGCCAACGTGATATTAACTTTTGTTCGTTCGTGCATCAGCTGATACAGGATTTTGTAAATGGGACGTTAGTTGTTTTCAATATATTAAGTTGCCACTCACTGACTGTCAGAATGTGGCCTTCTTATATGAAATGAACTATAACACATTGGCCAGGAAGGAGAGAAGACTGTACAGGTCAAGAGAGGAAGAAGGAGAAATCTCTTGCAATGGAATAAAGGATTAAAAAAAAAAACGTAAACTGATGAACAGGGAACATTTCACATTACTTTTGTTGCACATGGGTAAAAAAAGGATTTGTCTAGAGTAAGTTCATTATTATACCACCTATCCTACTCTCTATTGCACACTCATCTCTCTTCTCCAACTCCTGCCATAAAATTGAATGGAAGTTCATCATTATGGAAACTTGGACATGTATATTCAAGCATTGTCCATTGAGATCTGCTGGTTGTGGTTCAGTATGGCCTGTACNATTATGGAAACTTGGACATGTATATTCAAGCATTGTCCATTGAGATCTGCTGGTTGTGGTTCAGTATGGCCTGTACTGATGTCTACAGCATATTTCATCTGCTGTTTGATGAGGAAAAATTACCACTCGGGTAATTGAGGACTCTTGCGTGTCTGCGAATTTGGAGAGGGAGTCTTCATCAGGCACAGGCTGATTCACCTCATCATGGAAACTTGAGGATGTGTATCTGCANCGAATTTGGAGAGGGAGTCTTCATCAGGCACAGGCTGATTCACCTCATCATGGAAACTTGAGGATGTGTATCTGCAATGTTTGCTAAGGTATACCAGTGTTGGCTCTCTGTGACCTGCATAGAGGGTCACTGCTGTACTTTTTCCTTGGGCTGAGAGACTCCAGTGTCCTTGGTGGACCACCAAGGCTCATTCCCACTGATACAGCTTTCTCACTCATTGCAATATGACTCTGAGAAGCACTGGCTGAATGCACTGCCTGCATTGCATTGCAGACGGAGACTGCCAAACTGGCAGAACATGTCAAAGAGAGAAACAGTATAACCAGGCACTATCTAAGCTGGGTGCCTCCTATATATTATCCATGCAGAATGTGCCCTTCACTTAGTACAAGACTATCACAACAAATGTCGAGGATTAGCCATGTTGGGTGTCAGCTTGACTATCGCCGCTCCCAAAGACACTTCAGAAAGTACAGTATAACCTTGCACCGCCACTTGGAACCCAGATGGACCTGCATTAACTGCCCATTGTTTATTTTACTTTTGTGAATGTAGTAATGCTAGTTTAGTAATGCTGTCATTGAATCGTAAATTTTGTGTACCTTGTAAATTATAGGCACAATTTAATTAATCTTCATTGAATGTGCCATAAATCTAAAAATCTTTAGCATGTTTTTTTTTNGTAAATTATAGGCACAATTTAATTCATCTTCATTGAATGTGCCATAAATCTAAAAATCTTTAGCATGTTTTTTTTTGCAAAAATTTTTCCTCCCAATATTAATGTGTATTCCAGGTGTGCATAATTCAGATTTCTTGTCATATAAAGATTTAAGAAATGTAAACAGTTAGGATGTTTTGCAAGAATTTAATGTTACCATAGAGTTTTAATAGGGTATTAATTATTTGCAAATGTTAATTTGCTGACCAGTGCATTCCTTAATACAAATGGTTTGAATTTTGGTTTTACATGCAGTCTGAGTAACATTGTAAGTCAGGTGCAACAATGCACAATAATAATAAAAATTTATGTGCCAAGACTAATGCATAAAAGGGGGTTCTAAGGTAATGTTACCGTAAGAAGGTTATGAATGCTTAGTTAACAAGAACCTGCAATGTTGAAATATGAGATCTTTTATTTGTTGATCAGGAGAATCCTTTCACTCGAGCCAGCAACGAACTTGTGCAGTCAGTTTCTTCCTTATCATCGGGTGAGAGTGAACACATCCCGTCCACAACAGCAGCTCCCTGCTTGTCAGTCCACGAGAGAATCCTACGGCGTCTGTGGGACACAATATCGTCCTCATCATCAACCTCATCTTCTTGTGATTCACATTACGAGACACCTGCTGGCACACACCAAGGTATGTTCATTTTACTGCTAGTGTTGTGTGACTGTAGGTTTCTTCTGTGACCATGAAAAGAACGGAAGTTCAATTGGTGATGATTTCTTACCTATGTGCACCATTAAATTTTGATTAAAGAGGACCAGGTAGGTATCCAGGTGGTTAGGAGCCTATTACTAAAATGTTGTGTAGATTAAAAGGTCCTATAGCATTAAGCCTTTCAAACTTTTAACTTTTTGTGGTTTTGGACTTACATATTTTTATTGGCCTGTTATGTAACAGACATTTGTGCCTAAGAAGTGGACCCTTGATATTTTGCTATGCTAAATAGTTGTGCTTATTTGGCCAGGAGATTGAACTAATAATAATTTGTGCTCAGTTTATGCATGATCCATTTTGTGAACACCATGTGGGTACTTAAATTATACATGCCTTTCATTAATGGTGTGACATTAAACGTAAACTTTTAATTTTTTTTTTTTTGCCAATAATCAGTATGGAAAGATATGCAGAAAATACTGTAATAGGTTTTCAACATATTATCTAGACAATCGCACATTTTATGACTCTAATGCAAAGTGAACAAGGAGCATGTAAACTAGATTTGCCATTTCAGTTTGGGCCTCAGTTCTTAGTTGCACCTTGGACTAAAGAAATTACGCTTATATATTACAAATACTGCATTTTGAAAGGTGTCCTTTTGAAACCTACCAAAATTTTATTGATATGAAGAATCAAATAATACACACAGTTTACATGAAAATTTTGTGAACAGGAAGTCAAATAGATCCTGAGTATTTTCATGATATCAGATAATGCAGCTTCAGCCATGTCCGTTTCCTTTGAGAGAATTTTGCGTATGAATAGGCATTGCACTTATTTTATTCCCTGGANACAGCTTCAGCCATGTCCGTTTCCTTTGAGAGAATTTTGCGTATGAATAGGCATTGCACTTATTTTATTCCCTGGAAAATACTTTCCAGCAGCAGTGTGTACTAAATCCGTATACAGTATATGAGTTTGGCTTTCAGCCATGCAGTGTCAATTTCAGGGGGAACAGAAAGTCATTCAGTACTGTTCAGGCTTAGTTATTCACTAGCCCCCTAAAAAAGTGTTTTCTCCATTGTTTTGAGAATGTTTGAATAAGGATTTTGTAGGAATCTTGTTGTTTAACTTAAGTGTGATGGCATGCAAAGCCTGGTAGTACTGCCTGGAATGACTGACTGAACTATGTATAGCGATAGGTGGCACTCTTTAAAAAGGAAGCCTTTCAGGTGTGGACTGGAGTGTTAGCAGCCTTGGTTGGAAACAGTGGTAGGTTGAAACTATATGTTGAGAAGTGGGAGGGTAGCTGCCAGCAGAGGTCATGATTACGGGATACTTCCAGAAAATGTTTTGATCTAAACCTTAAGAGTGGATTTTTATGTTTACCCCTGGCTTTTGGAAATAAGTTACGTAGTTAGAATTTAAAGTTTAGCCATATTTACACTTCTTACTCATATTTTTTGTTTCTGTTGTTGAATCTTTCTTATCCCATAATTCTTAATTTTACTCCTGCAAACTCTCTCTGTGTGTGTGTGTGTGTGTCTGTGTGTATGTGTGTCTGTGTGTATGTGTGTCTGTGCACGTGTGTCTGTGCACGCGTGTGTCTCTGTCTGTCTGTCTGTTTGTCTCTGTCTCTCTCTCTCTCTCTCTCTCTCTCTCTCTCATCTATCCACTTCACTCCACTCTGTATGCNTGTATCTGTAAAAGAGACTAAAACTTTGATAAAAGAATAACGAATAAAGAAAATGGTAATACATTGGAGTCTTGGTTAACCAACACCCTTTTAATCGTCAGTAAACTGACACAAGTAAAATAATAAAATTGGATTCAAAAAACAAACTTAATAAACTAAAAATAAAATAACTTTTTTCTCGCTTCATATTGGATCAAATTAAGCACATTATTGAGTTGAACAATACGTATACTGAACGGTAATATATACTTTTGTAAATGTATACCCAGTAAAAATACATTCTGTGCGGAATGCGAATGACTTGCGTTTGTTGTTTATTTACAACCTACATATGTACTTCGTAGAATCATTCCGTCTTCCTCACCACCCTACCGGAATTCCTAGGCACTCATCCGCCCTCCCATTCCTACAGTCAGTTCAGTAGCGGTAGTCACTTAGTCAGCAAGTCATTGTCCTCAGTTTGTTGTCAAAGTGTAGTGTGTTTAAAAATGTCTGAGAAACGGAAACGTGTTGTATTGGGACTTTCTCAAAAACTTGAAATTATAAAATGACTGCGTAAAGGAGAAAGCGCGACAAGTATCGCTCCGCTATATGGAATCGGGCGNTATCGCTCTGCTATATGGACTCAGGCGGACGACAGTGAATGATATTAAGAAATATGCAGATAAAATCAAAAGTCATGTTTCAAAAATACAAACGACAGACGGAGATGTCAAACTAAGAAAAACGATGAAGCCAGCAAAACTGGACCAACTGGATACAGTAATGTATCAGTAGTTCATTCAAGCCCGCAGTCGAGGGATACCCGTTTCTGGGCCCAAAATAATGGCTAAAGATATCGAGATGAACAAGAAGCTTGATGGGGATCCGTCATTTAAGGCTAGTATAGGTTGGCTGTATAAATTTAAGGGTCGACATGGCATAAGGCAGTTGGACATATCGGGTGAAAAACTTGACGTGTGACGTTTTTTGGAATAGAAACCTCGCTGACCCCCTTTGCGAGCGCCTCTCAGTCCACACGTGTCACGAGGCAGGTGGCAGATCGCAGTTACACGTGTCCTGCGGCTTAGGCCTTCCCTACCACCCTCCCACCCCCCCTACGCCTCTAGCAAGCCCGTGAGATCTGTTGAGCGCAGAGGTTTCACGAGATAGAGAAACGCAGTTTGCCTAAATTCAGAAAATACGCACCGCGGAAGAAACTGCTGACGAGCTGGATAATGGTGCCGAGAACACCCCCCTCCCCCCTTAGCTAACCACAGGACAATGTAGAAACGCAACAGGAAATAGCTGACAGAGCAAGCTAGGAGCAAGGTGCTACCCCCCCCCAACCTTCAGGAACCAGGGCAGGTGTTTTGAAAGGCATTGTTCTGCGTTCTACCACCTCACCCCCTCCCCTATAAATAGAGACACGTGCCGACACTTAAGGAGGGAGGCTAGCTTGCATAAAAACCCCTTTACGAGAGAAGTGGGAATCAGTCAATTATTACCACCCAGAGACGTTAGTTAGAGAGAGCAGTCAGTTGAATATCGCCGCACAGAGAGAGGTCAACTGCGCCGAGGGGGCCGGGGGCACATCGGACCCTCGGCCACGTCAGTAGGTCAGTTGATTATTACCGCCCAGAGTAGTCAGTCAATTGAAGATCGCCGAGCAGAGAGTTAGGCCAGCCGCGCCAGTTTGGCCGGGGGGGGGAGGAGGTTCGGACCCCTGGCCACGTCAGATACGTCAGCAGAGCAGCAACCACAGTGAGACGACACCTAGTGCGGGCCTGTTTCCAAGGCGGACCCACACCACCGGAACTCATCCCCCGCTGACATCATACCAGCACCCACAGCTGAGATAAGTATACAGTACGCCGTCCAGAGAAGCCCCCCTACACCATGAAGTCGGAAACAGTTAATACGAGTAGTCAAATTAGGTACCACACCTCGGAAGTGCTGCTGTATTTTATTTGTGTTAAATTCGAGACAATATATTCGTCCTTCAAAATGAAACAGTAAATGACTACATTATTGCAAACCCCTTAACCTTCAGGCATCATATAGTCTATGCCGGGAGGACGTATAACTACGACGCTATAAGTCACCCTGTCTTCTACAGTGGCGTAGCATCAAACTAAGCGCTGATAGTACAGTCATTGTAGAATATTGGGAAAAACTAATGAAAGAAATAAAAGATAGATATTTGGTCAGAGAGCAGGTTTACAATTGTGACTACTGGCCTAAATTGGAAAGCACTTCCCGTGAAAACCTTAGCCTCCTTATCGGCAAAATCTGCACCTGGTTTTAAAATGCAAAAAAAGACTGCATAACTGTTATGGTGTGTGCGAATGCAAATGGTAGACATAGGTTTCCTTTACTAATCATTGGGAAATCTAAAAAGCCTCGAGCTTTCAAAAATATGAATTTAAACGTCTTACCTGCCAAATATTATGCACCAAAACTGCCGGGATGAGCCAGGATATATTTAATGAGTGGTTCCACAGTGTGTTTGTGCCAAATGTAAAATCACATTTAAAATTGATCGGATTGCCTGAAGAAACCATGTTATTAATGGACACTGCACCAACTCATCCTTCTCATGACTTACAAAGTGATGATGGAAAAATGACGTGCCACTTTTAGCCTGCTAACACTACCCTACTAATTCAGCCCATGGATCAGGGTATTATTGAAAGCATGAAGCGACATTATCGAAAATGCTGTATTCAAAAAGTTGTTTGCGTTGGGGATGAATTAATAAGTGTAAAGCAGTTTTGGAGGTCATACACTATTAAAGACGTAATTTTTAATGTCGCTGAAGCCTGGCAAGATATACCAGAAGAAAAATTAAAAAAGGACTGGAACAAACTGTGGCCTGAGACTGTAAACGAGAATGAGGCCATAAACGAATCTGGAAATTATGAGGAAAGTTTACTTCTGTGTCAAGTTGATTCCAGGTAGAGAAAACACATCAATAGGTGAAGTAAGTGAATGGCTGGAAATTGACAGATTTGACGGAGGCTTTGAAATATTAAATGATGAGGAACTTGTATTAAGTGCAACACAGGAGTTAGAATGTTTTAAGTGAAGAAGAAGAGGATGATACACTCAATGATTGCCCCAAAATAATTAGGCGCAGTGACGCTGAAAACATGTTTTTCAAGTGCATTGAATGGTACGAGCAACAAGAAGAGGCAGACGCTACACAGATATTACTCCTACGTAAGATACACAGCAGCAACAAAAGCCTGTGGAGTATTACAACAAAGGAAAATGACAGACTTTTTTTTAGGTAGGATTATACTACTGAACATATACATAATAGTACTGTATTCAATTTTGTTATTTTATCAACATAATAAACAGAAGTCTACAATGTTTAATATCAAATACATACTGTGCTGTATATACTTCTATTGATTGCTACCTGTTTAAAATATAGTGCTAAATATCGTATACATTATTATCGCTACTATCTGTCATGTCTTTGAGAAAGGAGCCGCGGAAGGGGGGGTGGGGCATTTCTATTATCCATATATTCTCTCAACCGTCACTGTGACTGTCCCGAGTCTTTGACGGATAACGGAGACTATGTCAAATACGAAAAAATTACTATTTCCACGAGTTATGACTTCTCTCTTTCCTCCTAGCATTTCCTCCCATTTTGTGGTTCGTGTTTATTTTCATTATGAAACTGCTAGATATTTTTTTTTGTTGTGATTGCTTTAGGAAAAATACTTTTTATAACCACATGTACTGCGCAACTTGTTGTCCCTGACAGTATAGGAGAACAGTGTTTAGATGTATATTTCTCTCCTTCCACACCCTCACTATATTTGGTTCTGGTCAATTGTCTTTCCTTCTAATAGTTCCCCTTTAAGTAAAGACTTACTTTCCCATGTGTTGTTCTGTATGTTTCATTCTACAATGTAGTTACATTACTAGCTCAAAGTTAAATCACAACTTACCAGAGTTATACAGCAGCTCAAACACTACTACCGTTCATTCACAAACTTTGAACTTATTGAAAATAAACCACTATGCACAGACGCAGACCTGAATCTATAGCAAGTTAAGACAGCCCACATTAGATTGTAGCATAGTTTAATGAAACGNATGCACAGACGCAGACCTGAATCTATAGCAAGTTAAGACAGTCCACATTAGATTGTAGCATAGTTTAATGAAACGCAGACATTTAAGTCCAGATGATTCCATGAGAGTAAGAAATTTGATTAGCTAGCATTAGAAACACTTGACGAAACAGAAACTCTTGCTCAGAAATTCTGATTGTAATTTTGTAGACTGTTCATGACAAACTGAACAATTTGAAAGCCCTGCTTAAGATCTACTTGTACTCACATTGTGTATTATTCCACCATATGTTAAATCAACATTGCCAAGGGCCTGATCACTTTATTCATGATTCAGTCAAGTCAAACCAAACTAATCAGAAAAATAAATATTTTACAAATTTGCTAAATTTTACACTTGTATGCATTAAAAAAAGAAAACGATTACATCATTTCATTCTTCACAAATGTTTCCCTAACCCTTGTAATCAACATTTGCTATGGCACAGAACTACTTTCCCTCTGTTGTTACCAACTCTACTGGCTGCATGCCACTGTGAACAGCCTATATCAATGTTTATTATTTACTATGTCTGTTCCGATACAAACTCTTGATATCGGTTATCGGCCAATATTAAGCATCCAGCCGAGTCACAAGTAATGGGTACCAGTATCAGTGCAGGTATTGGGAAATGTATACAGTACACTCCCATTTATTTGTGCTTCGCTGAACCGGTTTTCCGGTTTATCCGTGTGGCTTTTTGGCTTTTTTCCAAAGTCTGCTGTAACTTCTGCGGTAAGGCGATGCTGTAATGCGTGTCATTTAACAAGCAGCAGTACCATGTACGTCTATCGCTGGGCCACATGAGCTGATGTTTATTTCTTTAAACTTTCAGCCTGTCACAGAGACCTGCATGAGTCCTCCATTTCCGCCCGTTGAAGTGTGTATCTGATCTGATCGCTCTTATATCAGTTAGCACCCCAAGACCACGTCTTGCAAGTTTATTGATTGCTTGGGCACGGTTGTTGTTCACTATTTGTAATTTAATTTAACTGTCAACAATGCGTAAAAGGACAGTTTTAACTATGCGGAAAAGTTAGGAATAATAAAATAATTGATGATGGTATTATAAACAAAAACATCAAGTCTAGTCCAAAACAAAAAAAAAAATTGAAGACTTTTTCAAGAAAGGCACGGTTTAACTTTTCTCCTTTTTTTTCATATCAAGTGTTTGTNATTTTATCAACATAATAAACAGAAGTCTACAATGTTTAATATCAAATACATACTGTGCTGTATATACTTCTATTGATTGCTACCTGTTTAAAATATAGTGCTAAATATCGTATACATTATTATCGCTACTATCTGTCATGTCTTTGAGAAAGGAGCCGCGGAAGGGGGGGTGGGGCATTTCTATTATCCATATATTCTCTCAACCGTCACTGTGACTGTCCCGAGTCTTTGACGGATAACGGAGACTATGTCAAATACGAAAAAATTACTATTTCCACGAGTTATGACTTCTCTCTTTCCTCCTAGCATTTCCTCCCATTTTGTGGTTCGTGTTTATTTTCATTATGAAACTGCTAGATATTTTTTTTTGTTGTGATTGCTTTAGGAAAAATACTTTTTATAACCACATGTACTGCGCAACTTGTTGTCCCTGACAGTATAGGAGAACAGTGTTTAGATGTATATTTCTCTCCTTCCACACCCTCACTATATTTGGTTCTGGTCAATTGTCTTTCCTTCTAATAGTTCCCCTTTAAGTAAAGACTTACTTTCCCATGTGTTGTTCTGTATGTTTCATTCTACAATGTAGTTACATTACTAGCTCAAAGTTAAATCACAACTTACCAGAGTTATACAGCAGCTCAAACACTACTACNTACAATGTAGTTACATTACTAGCTCAAAGTTAAATCACAACTTACCAGAGTTATACAGCAGCTCAAACACTACTACAGTTCATTCACAAACTTTGAACTTATTGAAAATAAACCACTATGCACAGACGCAGACCTGAATCTATAGCAAGTTAAGACAGTCCACATTAGATTGTAGCATAGTTTAATGAAACGCAGACATTTAAGTCCAGATGATTCCATGAGAGTAAGAAATTTGATTAGCTAGCATTAGAAACACTTGACGAAACAGAAACTCTTGCTCAGAAATTCTGATTGTAATTTTGTAGACTGTTCATGACAAACTGAACAATTTGAAAGCCCTGCTTAAGATCTACTTGTACTCACATTGTGTATTATTCCACCATATGTTAAATCAACATTGCCAAGGGCCTGATCACTTTATTCATGATTCAGTCAAGTCAAACCAAACTTATCAGAAAAATAAATATTTTACAAATTTGCTAAATTTTACACTTGTATGCATTAAAAAAAGAAAACGATTACATCATTTCATTCTTCACAAATGTTTCCCTAACCCTTGTAATCAACATTTGCTATGGCACAGAACTACTTTCCCTCTGTTGTTACCAACTCTACTGGCTGCATGCCACTGTGAACAGCCTATATCAATGTTTATTATTTACTATGTCTGTTCCGATACAAACTCTTGATATCGGTTATCGGCCAATATTAAGCATCCAGCCGAGTCACAAGTAATCGGTACCAGTATCAGTGCAGGTTTCGGGAAATGTATACAGTACACTCCCATTTATTTGTGCTTCGCTGAACCGGTTTTCCGGTTTATCCGTGCGGCTTTTTGGCTTTTTTCCAAAGTCTGCTGTAACTTCTGCGGTAAGGCGATGCTGTAATGTGTGTCATTTAACAAGCAGCAGTACCATGTACGTCTATCGCTGGGCCACATGAGCTGATGTTTATTTCTTTAAACTTTCAGCCTGTCACAGAGACCTGCATGAGTCCTCCATTTCCGCCCGTTGAAGTGCGTATCTGATCTGATCGCTCTTATATCAGTTAGCACCCCAAGACCACGTCTTGCAAGTTTATTGATCGCTTGGGCACGGTTGTTGTTCACTATTTGTAATTTAATTTAACTGTCAACAATGCGTAAAAGGACAGTTTTAACTATGCGGAAAAGTTAGGAATAATAAAATAATTGATGATGGTATTATAAACAAAAACATCAAGTTTAGTCCAAAACAAAAAAAAAATTGAAGACTTTTTCAAGAAAGGCACGGTTTNAAAAAAAAAATTGAAGACTTTTTCAAGAAAGGCACGGTTTAACTTTTCTCCTTTTTTTTCATATCAAGTGTTTGTGTATGTGTGCATGTGCACACGCACATGTGCGTGCGTCCATGCGTCCATATGTGTGCAAGTCGGTAAAATTTAAATAAGCTCCTAGTAATTAAAGATGTATAGAAATCTAAGATGTTTCAACCCAGCCTATTGAGACTNAAAATTTAAATAAGCTCCTAGTAATTAAAGATGTATAGAAATCTAAGATGTTTCAACCCAGCCTATTGAGACTGAATGAGAAAGCAGCCTACACTTATTGATATAATCCATTCACGGTATCTTTGATACTTTTGAAAAGAACCTTTGAAAAATCACCCTAAGAGTTACATGTTCAATTGGTTATAAAAAAAATGGTATATGGAAAAAGGTTTTGTCTTGCTTTTAGCACTGAAGCACTATATAAATTGGTTGTTTTAAGTTTTTTTTTTCAATAAATTTTAATAATTTGTTAAAAGTCCGTAAGAATTAACAACGGATTTTGAAGGGACATGTTGGTTATAGCTGAAAAGAAATAGTTCGTAGGTTAAATATTAATATGTATAAATTTAATGCCGTAATTGTAAAGTTAATATTGCTAAACTATATATTTACATTTTTACGTAGCACTCATGGGTAAAGATTTCACCGTTATTAATTGAAATTAAATAAATTTCAGTTGTTGTCCAGCGGACTCGTACACTCCATCTTGTTCGTTTGGGCACGTTTTTTTCAGAAGTATAACCACGCCATA
The DNA here is from genome assembly GCA_002778355.1 of Clitarchus hookeri. Lineage (NCBI taxonomy): Eukaryota > Metazoa > Arthropoda > Insecta > Phasmatodea > Phasmatidae > Clitarchus > Clitarchus hookeri. The sequence continues at coordinate 565,567 of NQII01001839.1, read as the reverse complement.
TTGGAGACGCTGAATTGTGGTTATAAAACTAACGTAACACATTCTTTCTACTTACAAGATAATTCTAGGTTAAGATGTAATTTTAGTATTAGCGTTGTTATTTCTGCAGTTTATCAAATAAACGTGCAAAATATAGAAAGGCATTTGAATATTTCCGTTACGTTATTCCCTTCGCAAAGAATGCAAAGGAATCGAATTTTGGTCGCCGCCAACTGATAATCGATTATTTTCGAAAGCTTTTTGTGGAGACCAAGAGATGGCAGCACATTAGCGTTGGTTCTTCAGTGCCAAATGTTAGCCGTGACTCGTCTTTCCGCTGCATAGTGTTGTTTTTATGTTGCAGTGAAGAAGCGCAACAGTTCTTGATGGAACAGAGATGTACCTACACCGCAGGTTTCAAAATGAAAGTGATTTTGTTCGCTGAAGNCTTGATGGAACAGAGATGTACCTACACCGCAGGTTTCAAAATGAAAGTGATTTTGTTCGCTGAAGAGTTTAGAAATTGAGCCGCGGTCCGTGAATTCGTAGTAAATGAAACGTTAGTGCGTGGCTGGAGGAATTTTTCTCACTTATAAGTCCCACCCCGAGTTTTCAATAAAATTTTTTTAATAAAATTTGCGACTTATATGCGATAAAATACGGTACCATTTATCACAGTGAAATCTTTAACCTGAGTGCTACTTCCAAAAGTTTATTATGTAAAATTTAACTTTTTCCTTACAGCAAATATGTAAATAAATCTTAATACAATAAGTAAACTTTAATTAAATTATATAATTAACAGTTCCGATATATACTTCAATCTACCTTTTTGTATGTATTACAACATTTCGCTAAATTGATTAGCATTTTTTAGACATTTAGAGAATTTTATTAAAGTATATGACAGTTGAGATTACATGGCATTGTTTCTCTTCAAAAATAAATTTTGGTAGTTCCCACATGGACACTGTTAATAAAATATTTGACAGTTCCCACAAGGCACTGTTTGTTTACAAAATATTTGACAGTTCCCACATGGCACTGTTTACAAAACGTTTGACAGGTGTCACATGGCAATGTTTTGTTTACATACTGCGGAAGGATACATAATCGGCTCCCTGAAAGTAGATATTTAGCAGGGTTTCAGAAAATCTTGAAGTTACCGTGAATACATTATAGAGGTGAGTGCTTAAGATTTTGTAAAATTCATTATGGTTGTTACAAACTTTGAAATGAATGAATTTTGATTTTTTTAAAATATGTTTTCCTTGTTTTAGCAGAAGTTAACGTTATCTGTGTGCATGTTGAGGAAGCGACATACACACACACACTCTCTCTCTCTCTCTCTCTCTCCCATGCACGCACACACACTCTCTCTCTCTCTCTCTCCCCCATGCACGCACACACACACTCTCTCTTTCTCCCCCCCCCCTCTCATGCGCACACACACACACACACACACACAGTACTTTAAATGCGTGATTTGTGTTTGCTTTGAAATGTATAATGGGTACTGTTTTTATCATGATTTTCGGAGTCAATATCACTGTTCCATTAATAGTAAAAATCTGTGAATTTGATTATTCGTGTTTTTTAATACAAATTTGCTTATTTGTGTTTTCTTTGGCCCCAAGTAACATGGTTAATCGGGAGTTTACTGTACTCGTATAAACACAATGAGGAAAAAAGCACATGCACAAGGCATTCACTGGACTAGAAACTGGAAACATGGCTAGCCATTGGCTGGAAACGTTTAATTTTCGTAATTGTCTACATGCTCGGTCATAATTGCTAACAGGTTTTTAAAGTCAATCCACTAAAAGCCAAAAAAAAATTTTAATATTGCTTCAAAAGCATAATTTTGACCATAAATTTTGTATGTATAATTAAAGTTTTCAATTACAATTTTTAGTTTTGAGTACTATTTTCTTCCAAAGCCATCATCAAAAACGTCAGCTGATGCAATACTTCGCAAACGAGAATATTGACTGTTTACATACTGTGTGTAGGTTGGTCTTATTGTCTGTCAATTTTTACCCTACTTATGTGAAATGGACAATACTTATTTTAAGTGTACCATTGTTTTAAAGATAATTTTTTTTTTTTTTTTTTTTTTTACGCTATTAGAGACATTTGGCACGGAGGAGGAGGCTGTGAGTGTGGGTGTTGCCCCAAGTGAACATTCCATTAACTCATCGGGCTCACGTGTTGCCTTGATGGGCAGCCAGGAAGAGGCAGGATCATCGACCATGACTCCCAGAGACCACACTCTGGACTTGGTGGTGTGAGCTATAGTGCGGCTAGCAGTTACAATCTTCCCGTCATCGTGATTTGTACTGTGGGAGGGGGGGGTTTCCTATCGGTGCTCCTTGTATACAGTTTGTGTTTGCCTTTTATGGCAGATTCATAATTTACCATGTTGAATTCAGAAAAAATGTGTAACTAACATTTTAGTAAAATAAATTTTATATGTGTATTTTGGAATCAAACAGAATCCTGTAGATTTCAGTTATATTTTACTTTTGTAACTTGAAAAATTCTTTATTTGTTTGTGTATGCCATTCATTTTCATTCAAAAACTTTAACCTGTAAATTATAGTAAGAAATACTTTAAATTGTTTCATAAAATCAGTTATACTGAAAAAATTTAGTTCAAATGAATTTAAAAAATATAAAAACATCATCATTTCAAATTGCAGTTAAACCATTTGCAAACTTGATCAAAAATTTTTTGCGTATTTAAAAAGTATAAAAACACCATAATTTCATAATACAGTTAGGCCATTTGCAAACTTGATCACAGTGTGTTTTAAAGTTGGTAGCATGTAAACCTAGCTGCTTTAGTGCTGTTTTGTGTTGGTTGAGGCCATATGTTCTTCCTCGACAAGGTTTATGGTTAAATTTTAATGAGTAAAAGGAGGAGGTTAGAAAAATAATGGTAAGCAGGAGATGCAGCTGCAAATAGTTCCTATTGTAGAAGTAATGCACAAGCTCAAATTTTAAAGGGCAGGCATTCAATATGCAAGTTAATGTACCTAAAAATAATTGCAGTAAAACACTGGGATATTTTTTAAGGGCCCTAAAAATTTCTAATTTATGTTAGTAAAAACCTATGACGTAATTTTTTTTTATTGAAAAACAGTTTTTGGGGTTTAAATTTTATGTAACTTATTAACCAGGAAATTGTGATAGCAGGAATGTTCTGTTGTACTGCATTTTTACAAGATATTTATGCATTGTAAGTGAGCACAATATTAAATGTGGAGAATGTATTTCTAAACTGGTGGATGGCCAAGCAGAGTATATCTTTTACTACATTAAACCATCCTGTGTAAACTATAACACGTGTGTTCAGTTTTCATCATTCAAACTCCTGACACACACACATACACACATGCACGCACGCGCACACACACTGAACCTTACATCTCTAGGTGGGACAATATATTGGCAAGTACTGTATTTTATCACTAACTAGGGATACTTGGCAAAAAAAAAAAAAAAAACATGCTGGTGAAACGATAGATGGATTATTTAAAGTTTCTGCACCCATCTCAAATGTCTCCTTTTAATTGTACTTCCATGTTTTCTTTCATAATTGAAAAATCAGAATCAGTTGTCTGAGGTTTTAACATGCATGAATAGGATATTAGTTATGGAAGTACTTTGTGATTTGCTCTAACATTTTCATATTGCTTATTACATATGTCACCCAATGCAATGTCACTGCTTATTTTCTTTAAACTTTTTAATGTCTGCAAGTACTATTGATTTTTTGCATGTTCTCATTTTGGTGGAAATATGTGTGGAATAATTCCCTGCATGTCTCTGGTCTTGCTTTTGTTGTATTATCATTTTCTTTGTTGGGTAAAATCTTCAGATTTAATTTATGCCTGCACATTTTTTGTGTTAATTAATATCTGGTAAGGATGTGTATTGCACTAAAAGAGTACACATTAAGAAGGTCTTGAAACTATTGGTTAATATTACTAGAAACAAGTTTTGGTAGCAAAGTCTGTTAATTCAAGTTGCTACTAAACAAATCTGCCTTTAATTGAGTTACAATTTCATTGTGTTCTGAATGAAAAGTATTCACTTAAATTTTTTGGCATTTATTTTGATAGTTTGAAAACTGTTAAACACAATGATCACCGATTAAAAAAAAAACACATTTAAAACATTTAACTCTGAATATTTTTATCTTTTAAATTGAAAAGGGGTCAGAGTGTTATTGTATGTAGTTTGTTTTATACCCATTTTATATACACCAAAAGTGTTGTGCTTCTGGATTCAAAATAATATCATGCCAGAATCAATTTTGCATCCTCTTTTGGGAATGTTTTGTTTTGTGTTCCGGTTGCATAGTTGAACAATGTTCTTTCAGTGTATGTTCTGGATAGGTCATAATCAAGGACATGAAAANTTGTGTTCCGGTTGCATAGTTGAACAATGTTCTTTCAGTGTATGTTCTGGATAGGTCATAATCAAGGACATGAAAATATAAGATTCACCCATTCTTTTTGCTCTATTCTAATGCTTAAATCGGCTACTGTTTGTGATTATGCACTGGAATGTTAGACTATGCGATAGCTCAGTGTGAAGCTGGTTGGCTGCTTTGGCTGTTTGCCACTACATACACAATGCTGCCATCTTTGTATAGTCACATTTCATTAGGGACGGCCAACAGAGTAATGTTTTTATTTAGTTTATTTCTTTTGATTGTAGTAGTGTTACACATAAAAAGTTCTTATGCTGTATCTAGAGGGCAGTAAATGTTAAATTATGTGTATTTTATTGAATGATTTTGGAGTGGTAAAAATGTATTAATATAGAGCAATTCAAGAGATGGAAGGTTGCAACACTAATAGGAACTAGGAGCATGTATATTTTTACAAGNGTATTAATATAGAGCAATTCAAGAGATGGAAGGTTGCAACACTAATAGGAACTAGGAGCATGTATATTTTTACAAGTGATAGTAAAAAGCTTAACAGAATTTAATGCAGAAAAATTGACGTAAGAGAAAGTAGGTACAATAAAAGCTGCCTTAAATTCACAGAGTACGAAAACTGTTGAGCTACTTCTAGATTTGGTAATTATAAGATTATTTCAGTGTAGGGAATGGTGTTGATACATGTAAAAATTTTGTTAATTTTATACACCATTTTGCTTAGATCACAATAGAGGGGTATCGTACAATAAGAAAACTGATAGGGAATATTAATTACTCCATTGTCACAACACATTTTAAGAAGGTGCAAAAAAATGTTATTTATTCATATATTCATTTTATCTCTATAAACTTCCTTTGATGTTTTGCATGCATAACTTGACATCTTACAAGAAACTGAAACTAGCAAGAAAAGTTAAATTACACATAAGCTCAGCTTTGCTTAAAATGTGATCATAATGTTGGGTCATTTCCTAGGGCTCCATTATTACTTAATTCATATTTCTTCAGCTGTCATCATATCTTTGTGGCAGTGTTGCTGAAGTTNTTCCTAGGGCTCCATTATTACTTAATTCATATTTCTTCAGCTGTCATCATATCTTTGTGGCAGTGTTGCTGAAGTTAACTTAGAAGTCCAAGCCATGGAGAGAAACAGCATATTTTTGTTAAATTTGTGCGCTGGGTACAAAATAACATTTCAGGTAATGCTATTAGAAACATGTTTTTTTTCTACAGAAGCCAATGATTTAGTTTATAAATATTTTTAAAATGATGTTAAATATAATTTTTTACTGTACCTGAAAATTTGAAGCACATTGCAAAAACATTTTAATTATATAAATGTGATACATTTATTCTTGTGCAAAAAGGAACTAGTTTTGATGTTAAGGGGAATCTTTGCTTTCTATTGTTGTTATTTTTATTATTAATTTACCATTTTCCCCCACTCCTAAAAGTTGCCTGGTTGTGGTAACCAAAGAGTTTATATTCATACTTTGAAAATATAATTTTGTATAGTGGTGTTGGTATGAAATAGCATTTTATTCTTCAAACATTAGTTTGTATATAACTTAGGTGTACTGTAACAGAAATATATAAAGCTTTGTATGAAATGTAAAACTATTGCAACAATACAATACAGTATAAGTAGTACTTGCACAACATTTTTTATAATCACTTATGAAATATATAGACGTGTTTTTTTTATCATAGTGAAGGGGGGTAAACTGTAAAATTTGTTATTCAAATGTCACGCCAAATATTGTGCAACAATATTGTAGTATGTACTTTCATTTTCTTTTAATGCGCTGTGAGAACCTGTGTCAACATGGATTATAACTGTAGCATTATAACTGATTAGGTATTTGAATTTAAATTGCATGAAAGAATCTTTATTAATTAACATTCAATTTTTTTAATGATCATGTAAAAGACAGTTTTACTACACACATTAAAATATTTAAGCTGAGTTAATCACATAGTATTTATGATTACTAGTTTCCTGCATCCCACCACTCTAAATGTAATTAATTTCAACTATTTTAAGTTTAGGTTTAAGTGCACAGTTTTGGTTGGTTGGCTTATTAAATTTCACTTTTTACCATTTGATATTTGGTTTGATGTGGTTTCCGTTCCTCTTTCCTTAGTGAATTCTCAAATAATCTAAGAATTACTTTGCAATAAAATGTAAACATTTTGCAAGTTTTTATGTGAAATAAATATTGTTTATGTTATGTGAAACAGGTACCTTTGAGTTACGTATGTATAAATGGTGCTCGAAACGTTAACGCAATGTACCATATTTGCTGGCATATATAATAATGATTTTTACACAAATTTGGGCCTGTAAAATTATTATTTGTCTTGTACAGCCCTACAAAAAATCTGGTGATTTGAAACTCACTTCAAAAGTTGAAAATATCTAGTACACGCGACCAATATTAAACATGTATTCATCAGAATCAAAAGCAGTTAACATACATCAAAAAATAAAAATATACTGTAAACTTTTATTTCATTCATTTTTTTGGAATCATGGTATGTGTGAATACAAACTGTAAACAAATGGCAATGTCCACCATGTTGTAACATTACAGTCACACTGCATCTTGCAATCTTGTGCAAAAAAAAATCTTAATTCTTTATATAAAAAGTTTTTTCTGGAAACATTTACCAAAATTATGTTTCCACTCGCTTGCGGCTCTGCTCGTACAAACATAATGGTACACAAAAGTAATTTTACTGCTTATTTTCTGTCCCCAACATTAGCCACAGCGACATGCACAAGTTTGAAAGCAAATAAAACTACCTTCCTCTCACACAGATCAAATTATAAGATAATAGAACTGTAAAAAAACTCTTTTTTTCTCTCAACACTAGTTCTCATAAAAGAATGAATAAAAATACACCTTGATGAAAGAGAGAGAGAGAGAGAGAGCCATTACCACGTACTACCTGCGCTAATAATATTTTCACGTACCACATTTTTTTAATGTTGGGGAGCAGTTTGCCTCATGTTAAAGCCCAAATGTGTAGTACTATATATTCTACATATTCTATTCTATATCTGGCATCTACTGTCTGAAAGATATTTGGTGAAAAACATTTTACCTTAGCCTCATCAAAAATCACCCAAAAAACTTTTTTCATATTTTGACCATGCTGAAATCATTGCTTATCTTATACACCGACAAATACAATATTCACCAGTTTGATAATGAAGTGTGGTTGTATTCATTCTGGTGATTTACTTGTTTTTATGAATCAGACTAGCATATATAATGTAAAATTTGATATTTTTGATTATGATGGAAATGAAAACATTACGAGATGACCTCAAGGAATTGGTCAAAACTCAAGTTACTGGTACTTTGATGATTGTGATGATTAGGATTTCATGTCTCATTTTGCTTAGTATGTTCTGGAATAAATGATTTACCTTACTGGCTGAATTACATTTCACAGCAATCTTTTCTCATGCTTGCTACTTCTTTTTCATTTATATTGCATCAGTCCTTTTATTTCCTTTAACGTCTTAAGTTTTTGCAGTCCATTTAATCAATATTTCTTTTGCATGTGTAGTAAAATTTATGGATCTCTTCCTAGCCTCATATTATTTTTTATGTTCAATCTGAGGTGCAAAAATGAAATATCTCAGAATCTATAGAATAAATAGCCAGTGAACCCTTTCCACTGCCTTACAGCTGCACTACTTTCTTCAAATGTCTGGTGTGAACTTAAATTCTCAGTATGAAATTAGTTAAATTCTAGGCCCAACGTGACTGCCACCTACAATGACTAGGTGAGGAGCTGCAGCATAGCTGCTTGGGAGTCGTAATCAGAAATGACCTGAAGTGGGTCAGATAGAAAACATCATCACAGAGTTACAAAGATGATGGCCATATGTGTTGTAGAGAATGAATAATTACACTAATACAAAACAAATGACTGTGGGAATATACACAAAAAATTGTTTTCTTCTTGAAGGCAAATTTGTTTTGTTAAATTCATGCTGGAAATATCAAAATAAATCCCCAGAAAAGATTTTGTGGTTTATGTCTGTTGGGTGTACTTCATTCTAAAATCCTTGAAACATCCAAAAATATTGTAGAATCTGTATTGGAAACTGTGGGCCTGTAATGTGCTTGTGTTTATGAAGTACAAAAGATGATTCACTTAAAGTAAAATAAATTATGTTGAGTAATAGATCCCTCATTGTTGGCTTTAGATAAGAATTCGAGTAGGGAGATATTGTAGCATAGAATGGTTTTGAACTAGTTCTGCCTCGTGATTGTGAATTTGTTGACTTTGTGGTACATGTTCTTATTTTGTACTTGGTAAGAGTTGCGTTGAATGTTAATTTTAAATACACTTGTAAATTTATCTGTAGTTGGTAAGGTAATTTTTATAAGTAATGGGGACTGTGGAGGTGCAGTAGTCAACACTACTTGCCTGCTATCTAACAAAGCGAACAGGATTCTATTCCTGGTGAATCATCAGGATTTTCACATGTAAACGTGGCTGACATTGCCAATGGCCAGCTGGTTTTCTTGAGGCACTCTCACCAGAGTGCAAGGCCTTGCTGTGAAACTCTACTAAGACCTCTCAACTCACATTGCTTATCATGTTCGTTGGAACCATATAATTTTTTATATAATTTTTTTGAGCATACCTATCCAAGCAAGTACATAGTGTCATTTTATTGGGAACTTCATGGTCCTGACCAAATTTTTTGGGGTTTGAAAATTTTTGGTGTGTTATGGCCCATGGAGGAAAATTGTGAGTAGTATACTGTGTGTGTGCATGCATGTGTACGTGCGACCACGATGCTGTCATATGAATATGTTAACGTTACATTCATGATCTGCATATGTGTATAGTGACATGTCACGAATATTAATAGTCTTGATAAGCTGCCTTGGTGTTAGTAAGGTTCCAGTTTCTAGGCGATCTTGAATACTGAAATGCTGTGAATGGATACTTAACTTCTCAGGAAGTAAAAAGTTAATTTTGTAGGCACTTTGGAACCTGTTACAAAATCAATACATTTGAAGTTTTGATGCATTAATTTGAGGAAGCAAGGCATTTCACGTGCTGCATGCTTGGAACCGACAGCTTCAGGAGAGAAGAATTAATGGTTTGTATTTACCATGAACCTCTTTTTTGTGTTGAGCTTGTGATATACTTCAGCAAGAGGAATGTAATGAACAATTCCAAATATCGTGCCATAATTATCAGTACTTTATTTGTAATTAAAAATCAAGCATACAATTATTGTAAACCAGCCATTGATTTTAATTCTTTGTTATGACCTTACAGATAAACTTATGAAGCCTTGACATATTGTAGTGTACCAAATTGTCATTAATTTTTTGAGGTTTGGTAAATTATTTAAATATTGGTTTGAAAATGTTTTTTATTTGCCTATTATTTATATAATTTTCTTTTTGCTGTGGCCTTCATTCCCTGCCCCTTTCTCCTCAATTTATACAATAATACATAACCAGCATTAGAATCTGTATTGAAGCAGTGTGCATTTTTGTCAAAACTACTACTGGTAGTGCTACTAAAGATCACAACAATCGTAATATTTGTAGTTTGTTAAATTATTAAAATTTGATATTTTAGTTTTTATGGATTTAAACATTATAACCACCATTTTAATAAATTTTTATGTAAAAATTAGTCAAAACATGTTATGGTGATTGTGTTTCATTACACGAGCAGTATTTCGCTAGATAGTTTTAACCTTACCTTTATCAAACTTTATTAGAGGATAGAAGTTTTCATAGTCATAAGGTCCTTAAATGGTGCTTTTTCTGGTAGTGTGTTATGTTGTGAACCATAGTAGAAAATGTATGTATTACTTTGTATGGCTCTCTTGTTATTTTGAACAGTAGAATCTCTTTTGTACATAAACAAATGTTCAGTTTTTTTTTTTTTTTTTGTAATACTGAAATTTTTCATACACTGTACATGGAAAAGCAATGAATGTGAGATTTTTGGTGGGAATTTGAAAGACATACTTTGTTTAGAGTGAAGCTTAATGTTAATGTGAGGGGTTTTGTTACAAGGTTTAAGATTATGTTCTTGGTGTTGGTTGGGTTCATTGTATTGAATCTATGCTGTATTTACCTGTTTAAATAAATATTTTGTTTGCAAGTGAAATAAAAGAAACACGAGCAAGTGGTTGTTGTGAATACTGTACAGATTAGCAATAAAGAAAGGTAACAGACACTGTAGGAAAGGTATGATTAAGAACACTTTGGTCGTAAAATTGATTATGTGATGATAAGAGTTCTCAAATTGTGTTACAACTTCTGCAAGCTGTTTGCAGATATGTTACAGAATGTAGTTTGTTAAATGTAAACACATTGAAGCCATCACCATAAATTTAGAGAAAATCACTGCCACCAATATAAAGAATAACATGTTAAAGTGGTTAATAACAAAAATTAGACTTCCTTTATTCCTTTCTTTTTCCATCATGTATAAAATACTTGGCCAAAGCATTGATACATTTTAAGCACTAGCAGTAATCTGTACTCCAGAGATTGTAAATAATTGCATACACTTTACATCTTGTTTTTTGTGTTTATGTTTTGAGGGGTTGAGAAAGCAGGTTAGTATTGTACAGAACTGAGCAATAACAGCTCGGAAGTATAATATTTTTGTTTTATACTAACTTTGTTAGTTTATTTTTTTCTTTACCAGGGTACGTAATTATGGGAAAAAATTTGTATAAATTAGAATTAAGTTGTGTTATGCCACTATGTAATCAGGTGTATTTATCTGTGAATAACATATTTGCTGGCACATTTGTCACGCCTTTAATTTTAAACGTGCCAGTTGTACATTTCTGTTGTAAAAACTGACTTTGTATTTTGTTTATTGATGTATTGTTGTAATTGTATAAATATTTTAACCCTGTGTTTGTGGAGTGGTTTTGTGTGTGTGTATGTGCTTTTGCACCCACATGTGCACACTTTGGCAGTAAAGTCTCTTTAAGTTAATATATCTGACTTGATAAAAATATAAATGTGTGCTAGGATTTATGGCTTTTCACATGCCAATCCTATCTTGTGTGTCAGTATTCTGTGATTAAATGGCATACACATTTGTTTTTGGTTCAAAATTTGTTGCTGTAAAACTCTTTGCAAGTGAATCAGTATTAAATTGCTTGCAGGATATATATGACCAATGCTTTCTGTGTTATCAGTAATTTAGTTTTTACATGTATTACTTAAGTTAACCATGGTTTTATTATACTTGTATTGCACTTATACAGTGTGCCATGATATTATACTTACCAACGGTGACTGGATGTCTTCAACAGATATAACTTTTGTCTATTTAGCTTTATTGCAAATGCTTGTATTGCACATATCAGTGACAGTTATTTTTGTTAATGTTTTTCTGTTTACTTTGAAGTATATACATATGTATATTATGTTCTTCTACGTACTTGCATGGCAAGAGTTAGTTCAGTTGTGTTGGCATGTAGAGAAGTGTCGGACAACCTGTGCAAGAGCTGCGACAGTGCAAATGAAATGTCTTTTTGTCACATTTCAAACCGAATGAAATAAAGACTATTGCAAAGACATTGATGTATTGTGATAGATAAGTGTTGTGGTAGACCTCTCATAATAAAATATTCATATTTGTTCTGTGTTGTAATAGTTTTTTCCAAGTGTATCCTATTTGCGCCTCAAGTTTCTGATGCCTGATAGATAAATAGGTTAATTTCCTTGTTCAGTATTATTTCTAATTTTTATAAATTAATGATTCCATGGTTGGCATACTAGTGAGTCGCAAGCTTTCCACATCCAAGTTCTTTGATTTGATCCCAGATTTGGTGGGTACAAATATTTTGGACTGTAGTCCTCTTATTCCTGTGGAGAGAGAGGTAGATACTGCTGTAGTGAGGGTTCTATTTCACCTTGCCCATTTTCATTTCACAGTTGCTTCAACCCCATCTTTTCTTATCTTATTCATTCTGTAGGCTGGCTGGGGGTAAAATCGCAAAATTATATATACACGTAAAATCGCAAAATAGTTAATTGCTTAGTGAAATCACAAAATAAAAATTTTAAAATGCCCAAAAAAAAAAAAAAAAAAAAAAGCGAGATTCTTGTACCTTGAAGGCGAGAGAATCAGTATAGATCGGAATATCGTAGAATGGTGTTGTGGTAGAGTCGGACATTTCGCGCTTTTGTTAAACGTTATTTTAAAATGGTTGCGACGGTTTTCGACAGGGCGGCAGAGTTTGCGATAGATGGATTCTAAGTCTTCAACAATGTGAAAAAAATTCTTATGTGCAAATACTGCAATGTCAGAATAGAGTGGCAAAGGAAAGACACATGCTTGAAACACAAAAAAAACTCTCGTAAAAAAAAAAACAAGGAGTTTACAATCCGGTTCAAAAAGGAAGTTTCTTTGTAATCAGCGGTGTCAACGGCAAAACTGGTGAAACTTGACAAGAGTGAATTTTTTATGTCGACTACTTGGTCATTTATGGAAGCAAATTTTCCAATTGAAAAATTGAATAACCCCCCGAAACTTTTTCAGTGGATGAACACGTAAATCAAAGGTAAATAGAAAATACTAGTATTTATTTTTGTGGGAATGTTTGAACCATTTTGTGAATTTGTTAGCAAGTGAATCAAACATTACAAATAATTAAGTTTAATACCTACTCGTCAAATATTATGCAGCTTAATTTTTTTTACAGCAGTTGTTAAAAGAAAGTTAAAGCAATAGTGATTTATCATAGCCAAGTTTAGGTGCAGTAATTAACTACTTGTTTTTAGGTTAGGTACTGAAGCTATTCAATGTCTGTATTTCATTAGCAAAATTGTAAAAATGGTTTCATATTCTGTTTTACAACATTTACTAAAATGAATTTTTTGTAAATGGTAGCATAGTGCAGACACAAAAGTTTACATCACGAAATGGTGCAAATTCTCTTTTTAAGTCGTCGTGAATAGTTGTAGGCATGTTTCAATGCACTGATAATTTAAAAAATTCCATAAGCACAGAATAATCTTTTTGCAGTAGAACATAGTTAGACTTACATTGTTGCAAAATTTTAGATACCTACTTTTCTTTTTTAGGTGCTGGAGACTTGCCTTCTGTTATGGTAGGATAAGCAAAGGCTATGTTCCAGAGATTATTTGCGAGAAGGAACAGAGCTTGAAAGAAGCTGTTAAGGATCAGAATGTTTCAATCCTCTGTGATGAAACAACAGATAGGAAGGGACAATGTGTGTTCGTAGTTTTTATGAGTGCTCTGCTGTTGGGTGGTGTGAAAATCCTAATAAATGCAAATGCTACTGAATGCTCAAGGGCAATTGAATGGGTGGTTCAGAAGTTGGGGATTCATTATGAGAATATAGTTTCGATAACATCAGATTCGACAAGATACATGAAGTGCATCAGTGCAATCAGAATTTTGGTGACAAGATTTAGTTCATACATCTTGGTGGGCTCATAAACTGAACTTGTTGGGAAATATTTGGGCTGTGGAATTGAATGATTTGAACAACTGTCATCCAAATCAAACACTTGTTAATGAACACTCGAAAAAGAAAGTATGCCTACATACAGTTTGTGGCAGGAAAGTATGTGGATGAAAGTGGCAAAGAAAAACTTTTCCCCATGCCTGTTATCACCAGGTGGAACTCTTGGGAGTGTAGAATATTTGTGCGAGTTTGAAGTGGACCACTGCTGTGTGGTCTGGCACGGCCACTGTCATCACGACATGCGTCCTGATGTGTATCCGCATCGTTCACTTGGGAACGGGTCATGACCCAATACTGAGTGCCTGTGGTGTCCCTAGAGAGGTCTATGTAATTAGGATAGGAATCAAGTTTTACAATGTGTAGTAAATAGCATTAGAATTTATCACCCTTAGGTGATTGCGAAATAATCACAGAATAAATGCACGCCATGTGCGTATTTAATGAGGTGTGAGTAGCAAGACTGGTATTTGAAGTGTTCTATATAATTTTCCGAGTGCAATTGTGTCTCTAATCAAGCTAATTAGGTTCCAGTCGTAGAGTACCCCAAAACTTAACAGACCTAAATTTCCCACATGCTCTACAAGGCACAAATAATCACGTTTTGTATTTAAATTAGTGCTTAATTAAGAATGCTTAACTCAAGAAAACTCACTCTGAATGTTTCAGTGTTTTATGTGTATTTGTTTCACGTTCAATGTTAATGAGGTCAGTTAGTTCAATTATTTCGCGGATTCGAGCGAGCGCTCTGCAAGGATGCCGCTTGCTCATGCCATCTCCGGCAGTCTGATTCCACTGCTCTTAGGTGCTGCATGTGGGTCGCGGGGGACTTTCATACTTTGTTCTGAACACTTAGCGGCAATAGGTAGACACCTGAAAAAGTAGGTGTTATTTATTCGAAAAATAGGTTTATTTTTGTAAAAAATAGCTGTTATTTTATCACTACAAAAATTGCAGGTTTCTGCATGAGAATTGCTCAATTTTTTCATGTCCTCTTTATAAAGACACACATAATTGAATAAATATCACTTTATTCGTAAAACCTGGAATTGGCAGTGTTATTCCTATTGTAAAGCAGGGGTTTGTGTGTGTGTTGGGGGTTTTTTTTTTTGTGCAAAAATACTTAACTCCTAGAGAAAATACAGCCATGGTTTTACGACAAACCCACTAGTCTCCTTTATCAACAGACAACAATGAAAACCATTTCACATTTTCTTACTTAAGATTTTGTATTCTGCCTGACACCTGGAACAACGGTCACAATGTACTGACAAGGGTGTACTGTTTCATGAAGAGACTAATGTAAACAATTTATACACAATTATAAAAGCATTGTTTAGAAAAAAAAAAGTGATTTATACCAACAGAAAAAAAACTAGAGAAATCTACATATATGTTTTTAACTATCTGAACTATCAACAACAGATTTTTTGGTTAGGTTTTGAAAAAAATGAGTTTTGTTAGCAGGTCTGTCATACAGAGAATATGTATGATAAAAAATACAGTTAACTGGAAGAATACAAGATAAAAATATGCAATAATTCAACTTGCAAATATATTTTACATAAATAAATGCATAAAAACACATTTTTGACCGCGCGCCGCTTTGTAAAAAAATAAATAATTGTTGGATAAAACGCGAAGATTCTATGAATATAAACAAACTCGGTTAGCTATAGTCGGTTCACGACTGGAAGAGACTTTCTTGAAGCCCTGCTAAAGATTTACCTTCTAGCCCATTTCGTATTATTCCGCCAAAGTTAAACAAACATTGAAATATGACTGCCATGAGGCAGTCACATGGCAATGTTTACATTCCACTGTGTGTATGTGTAGATGTTTTCGTACATGCACGTACCCATTATAAAAGTCATGTTTATATTATTAATGGATATTCCACAAGCGTAAAGTTTTTAATCTTGAGAATTTCACACAAAAGAATATGTGATGCCAGCGAAAAACATTTCATTCTATAAACCCAAAATGTAAGTATTTTGATGAATCGATTGTTAGTGACTTTCGATAAATTCCCGTACATCGAAGCTCTATCATCAATATTCATTGAAATTGCTACAGACGTTAAAATGGCGTGGTGGTTGAGTCGGATGTTTCGCGCAATAGTAAAACGTTATTTAAAAGTGGTTGTGACGGTTTTCGACAGGATGGCAGAGTTTGCGAGTGAAGGATTCTACGTCTTCGACAATGTGAAAACAATTCTTACGTGCAAATACTGCAACGTTAGAATTGAGTGGCAAAGGAAAGACACGTGCACGAAACATATCAGTACGAGAAAGTGAGCACAAATCAAAATCATACGTTATTAAAAACCAAATAATAAAGAGCGTATATTAGTAAAACAAGACAAATAAAGGAATTATTACTGGTTAAACGAGATCATCGCACAAATTCTCTGGCACGTGTGTCAACAACACAAGGAACGAAGGTTAGTAAACAAATGGCCGCGTTACTTTCACCTTGAGCATGATCATGTGACTATGCAAGAAACTTTGAAATCTAAATACGTTAGCATCACATCATTAATAATTGGCATAATAAGATGCAAGTCTTTTCGACACCCATTTGTAAGCAATAAATTAACAATTACGTTAAAACTTTGGAACTATTTCCTCTCTTTGNTGTAAGCAATAAATTAACAATTACGTTAAAACTTTGTAACTATTTCCTCTCTTTGTGCTGGCAACCTAACGGCATAACTGTATCCGTGCTCGCCTCTGTTTGTAATGTTATATGCATGTAGCTAACGGCTAGGGTATTTTTTTCAAAGGTTGATTTTCAAAATTTTCTTCCAGTCGTGAACCGACTGTATGTTATATTATTCCTACCAGATTTTTCAGATGCTCTTCATTTTGTGCAGATGCCACACTCAATCTGTCTGTAATTTGCCTTTGAACGCTCATCCATGACCACCGTATTGCGGACGATCTCCATCTTCACATGCTTAATCTTTGCCCCCAGCTTGGACAGAAAGTTCTGAAAGAATGTTTTTTTTTTCGGTCATCATAGTGTGCAATTCCAAAATGATGCCATTACCAGTTTTGAGCAGTATCCTCGGATCGTTCGCGTTCACCAATATTTCGAATTATTCTTGTTCCATAGTTTCTTGGTATTAGAAAACCTCCATCCTTGTGTTTTTGAATACGCAGCTTGAAGCTACTTTTCCCGCATTTTGATATGCTGTAACTCATTCTCGATGGTCGGTGATGAACTGATCGAACCCATACCTGTACCTACCGTTATATAGGGGCCAGTCCTCAACGATTGTCAAAAATCCGTATTTCTTTTTAAAGAACAAGGCACATAGATTCTCGAAAACTATAACGCCATGTCCATATTGACATGGTACTCGTAAATAAGCCGCAAATACTTATCGTCCCTGAGAAACAGCACCAAAATGTTTGCATAGTCGCGGAGTAGCTGTTTAAGTATGAGCGAATAAGTCTGGCCGAGGTACACACAGTCCACCTTCGCATGCCGTCCCATGCTAAAGTACTCCTGGATGAACTTTTGCTTCTCTTAGGCAATGTCTTCAAAGACGAACACGGAATTTGGAAGAGCGTCACCAAAAGGCATGACAGATTCATTATCGCTGCAAGGGGAAAAACCCACATCATTCACGGCTTGCTGAACTCATGCCAGTCACTGGTATTTCGGTTGCTGGAGCGATATTGAATATAGGTGCATGTTCTCAAACTAAAGGCCATTCTTGTCTTCCAGCAGGCTCGGTAGGACACATGTTTTCCCGCAATTTGATGGTGCTGCGATGATACAACTCATGGTACCAGGCAACAGCTCATCATGACGAGAGAGTCACGAGTGAGCTCGTCATCTACCTCGCTTACTTCCACGGGAAGACAACCACCCTGCTAAGCAACATTAAAAGTCGCGACCTGCCGAAAAAAACTCCGATCGGTCCGGGACAAAATTCCCAACTTTGAACAAAACCCGTTAGCGCTCGCGCCGCGTAGCTCGGTGATCAAGCACGTCATGGCAGACACAGGAGCAGCAGCAGCAGCCCCAGCAGTTTGACGGACCAAGGAAGCAGAGCCGGAGACCTGCCTGAGTGCCTGGGCCTGGGAAGTTCGCCTGCAAGCCCGGACGCGCAGTCAGCTACGAGTAATTTGTAGGTTTGTATATCCAGATTGCGGATAGAGCTGTAGAAGCTCCTCCGGCCTAGCCCCATCCCCGGTAAAAGGGAATGTGGTCAGCTATTCACAGTTCAGGTTGTTAGGTGTGCAGTAGCCCACAAGAAGGGAAGCTGCCCTCCTGCTAGCGCCGGCCAGCTTGGGAAACCTAGCTTGCCCTAACACCAAAGCAGGCTAGACTCAGGAAGGTAATTACGGGTGTGACGGGGGGGAGGGGGTTAGCTTCTCTTTTCCGCCTCGTTTCAAATGAAAGACAACTGGGTGAACAAGGGCCCTTCACGGGGATTGTACTACCCCCGCTCTGAGAAGCTTGCTCCAGTGATGCAAAGCGGCGCACGTCAGTGACTGCGCAGCGGCCGACCAAGGAGGATTGGGAGGCTGCGCCACGCCCACCAGCGCCAAGATGCGCCGCCTGCATGCCTTGCTGACACTAGGGACCCCGACAACGACGGAGGGAGGAGACAACATGCCTGAACTGTCTGTTAACGCTTGGGAGGCCCACTTGCAACACCTTATACTGGTGGGCCCAGCACAATGCGGGCGACAGAGGGATAGGAGTAACCTCGAAGCAGGCCAAGGCTCTCCCCCCTCTGCCTTCCCAAAACAGACTACAGACAGTGCAGGTCATCTCACAAGTTTGCAAACACCCAGACAAGCTGCAAATAAGGGCGGGCCTTTTAAAGGCGCCGTCAAACATGCCCAGGCCACTACAGTTAACCAACAGACGAGCACTCCACACCAGCCACAGCCCAGTACGAGTGGCTCCAAGCCAAGTAAGCAGAGATGGGTCACAATGCATGTGTTCTCGGTGTGTGCCTCCCTCCTCCACTCCATCTGCACCGAGGCTGGGATAACCGGGCCGCAGTACGAGCTGCGACCACATCCAGGCACATCGGGTCAGTTCGTTCTCATACTGACTGACGAACTGGTGTTCCGGAGGGCACAGGCCGCATTTCGGAAATGCAGGATAGAGTTCGCACAGTTCTCTGCCCAGGAAAAGCGCCCCTTTTGAGTCGTCCTGGGTGGACTTCCTGCAGGAGAAGACACAGCCTTCATTCATCAGCAGCTGGCGCAACACGTGAGAGTCATCTTCGTGCAGCAGATGACCAGCTGACGAACCAAGCAATAACTGGGCCTCTGCAAAGTGGAGGTGGAGGAAAACCCCGAGAACACCTTGACCCACCTCACAGCCATCCTACGTCTCCTAGGCATGTCCCGTCTCCACTGGAACCATTACATCCCTCCCACAGGCCCAGTGCAGTGCTTCCGATGCCAGAAACTGGGACACGCGAGTCGCAAGTGTGAGTGCGCTGAGTGCATCCCCGCCGCGACTGCACAGCAGACAAGCCTACCAGTGCACTTTGTGGCACTCGGCAGCCTATACACAGTGCCCAGAGAAACTGGGCTGGGCAAGATGCCGGCCTGCGCCACAGTTCAAAAAGACACCAGACAAACACAGCAAAACAAAGCATACACAGTTAAATGCACCAAAAAACACACACGTGACAAAAACAGCACAGCCAAGACAGAAACAGATAAATACACAAACACGAGTAGGCTCAACACAGCAACCCAACATGGGGAAAAAGCTGTACTCGCAAGTAATAAAACAACAAAATAAACCACACATGCAATTACACACTAGCACTGCTTCAGACATCCGCTATAGAATAAATAGACACAAATATTTTGCAATAGGAAATATAAATCTCCACCACAAGAGCCGGCCCGCACTCGCACTCACCACACGCATACAAAACCTACAGAGCCCACGAAAACACACCGGATTTACACTCAACATACACAGCCCACTACACAAGCACGCCAGGCTCCCCTGCCCTTAAACAAATTGCAGGAACTTCTACCTTTCCAGAAGTTCGATGCAATGATGCAGGAGATACCTGGATACACGAACACGGACACCAAGACATGTTATGAACTCATCATACACCAGATAACACCTTGGGCAGATCAGACACAAACAATCCAACAACAGTTCGTAGCCACAACTTTATTCCTGCTACTGCTGATGCACTACACCAAGGAAAAAACAAACACACCCCGCAAACTCATCTGGAATGCCAGGGGCCTAAACTACAAGAAACAACGAGTTGTCTGCCTACATGCACAACACACATACTAACATAGTTATCATCACAGAAACACACTTTCATCCAAACAAAAAACAAACAATGCCAGATTACAATATTCACAAAGAAGACAGAAATATACAAGGAGGGGGAGTAGCCATTATAATTCATCAATCCATACATCATATCCACCCGCTGACACAGCTACAACACATAGAAGCCATAGCCACAGACATTTACATACACAATCAGCCAGTTGCAATAATTACGGCATACATCCCTCCATCTTCACCACTAGACACAGGCGAAATAGACATGATATTGCAAGTATCTCCACGAGTGCTAATTGCAGGCGACTTGAACGCCAAACATCCCGACTGGCACTCCAGAAGAGGCAATACACATGGCAGAATACTGTAAAGACATGCCAGCACGCACACCTATATTATAGATGCACCAAACACACCAACATTCATCCCAGACAACCCACATCGTGCACCAGATGTACTGAATATTATCCTTAACAAGGGCAATAATTTCCAGTACAGACTGTACACACACACACAGCCATTTCCAGCGACCACATACCAGTATTCATGGACCTTTACCATAAATCTCGCCCCCAACTTGCATCACACACACAAATGTAACTATAAAAAAGCCGACTTGGATGCCTACCAAGAAACACTATCCCAGAAGGCAGACACACTACAGCACACAATAGAGACAGTAAACACGCCTGAATACATCGACAACACCGCCATTATAACAGAACAAGCTATCATCACCACAGCCAAAAAACACATCCCAGCAGTCACACCAAGAAATGCAAATACACATTACATTATACAGGCCATAACACTCCGAAACAGACATAAAAGACTGTGGCAGAGAACCCGGGACCTGTACTACAGACATAAATACAAACAGTGGGACAACTCAGTAGCTGCTCTTAAAACCGCACTTACCGCTCTTAAAACTCCACAGTCCCGCCTCTTACATTTGCTACGGGGGTTGCATACATGCCGGCTGATAAAGCAAATGTGTTAGCCAGGGCTCTAGAAAAGACATCCGCCCTTACGAGGGCGATGGAGACGGAGAGCATGAAACAACTATACAGTAAACCCTGGCAGACGTATTAGGTGGATAAAATCCTGAGGAAACCATGGATATAACTGCCGCCGAACTGATGACAGCCATGAAATCCACTCACCGTAACACCGCACCAGGAGAAGATAATATCCAACACATACTCATTAAACACATCACATATGAATACATTTGCATTTTAGCACAGTATTACCAACTCATACTCCGACATCATCATTTCCCCGACAGATTGAAGCAGGCCCGGGTGGTGACTTTCCTTAAACCAGGTAAATCACCCTCATTACGCACCAGCTATTGCCCTATTAGTCTGCTCTCCACTCTTTCCAAACTACTGGAGAGAGTGGTGAATGGCAGGCTGCTGGCACAAATTTTATCCCACCACATACTTCGTGACGAACAGTTTGGGTTCCAGCGTGGACACTCTACAGTCCACCATGTTATGAAATTATCAGGCCTTAACTGGACAGCCTGCCTGATCACACCTTCAAACATTGAACCAGGACACGAGCGTGATTGCAATAACACCTTGTGAAAGACAGTTGCAGAAATCACCTCCACCGGCCAGTAAACGAGACCGAAATTATTAAACAACGCGCCCGATATAGGCCAGCGTAACACCGGGAGCGGCGTCTTTTGTCCTCGGGCCACTGGAACGAGAAGACCACTGAAGATGGGTGTGTCCAGCCGTCATTAACCACCACCTAGAATTAGCCTCCGGCAACATGAACAAGGTGGGACTTTCCAATTAGATTGTAATAGTAATGTTGTTAGGTAATACATCTTAATATAATTAATAAGCATCTTGGTTTTCAATTTAAGCTTCCCCAATCAATAGTCACGTAAATAGTTTTTGTATAATCTTTATGTTCAATAAACCTCATCTTATACTGCTGTGCTCTACCTGATCATGGCTCATTATTTAACTACGCCCATAACCCCTTACAGGTATGAATTACTGAAAAGCTAATTCGTAACAATGGTGGAGGCTTGGTTCCTCCCTATCCTCTCGCTGCCTTGAATCAGCTACTCTACCATCCACCTCCATTTCAATAAATTCCCCACCCACCCACGCTAATTTCCATATTAATAATAGCAAAATTTCAGCCACGTCCACTTTTAACATTAAAACTTTTAAGTAGCAGTATAATTAAAATGATGTCATAATATCTACTTTTAAAACGTATTATGTTTAAATAATAAATTACCTTTTACAGCCCAATGTCTTAACATACAAAGCCATTATTTAAAATCTAAATAACAAACTGTATTAAAATTTTAAGAATTTCAGTGTGAACCGCAAGTCCCTAATTGTGTATATTTAGTTCAGCAATACCATTCCATAAGATATAAATAACCTGTGTGTGCTGGATGTAGTTATTTGAAATGCAACTTTTACTGCAATAGTAATTCATAATCCCGTGAGCATTTTCATTAAATTAACTTTCAACTCATGCTAATTTAATAAACTCCATGCAGTACACCATATTGTATGTAGTTAGATATTACTGTGAACAGATAAATTAAAATTATTATATGATACTTTCCCCTCAGTCTACATACTATATATTCAAAAAACTTCTCATAACATGCGTAGAAATAAGAAATAACTACAAGATTTTACTATTCCGATATAAAGCCCGTATTACGTTATTAGTTGGCATTTGGAAGGACGAGATGTCGCGGCTACAGGCCAGGCGACCCGACCCAGTTGCAAAGTGCCGAGACAACACATTTCCGCATCAGCACTTCCTCGCGGCTCAGCGAAAAGGCGTGCTAGCGCGCACCACGCAGTTTTATTCCCCCACACCCACTTTAAAATGTAAGTTTACTGTTGTAGTTTTAAAAACCTCATATTTCCAATATTTTCATGTACTTCCCACAAACCAGTGTTATAAGGACACTGGGAGAATGAATTCCGTTGGGTTCATGCAGTTCTGTGATCCAATGACTTAGCCAATCTTCGTGGCTTTCGGACGTGCGAGACACACGCCATGCCAGTCACACTGTATTGTTTGATGCTCAGACTAGTAAACCTGACGTGAGAAGGAATAATTGTGTGCTATGTCAAGGGTATTTAACAAAATGGGAATAGTGCCCGAGACACACCCACTTCGACTGTGTCTGTTCTTTCACTATTTACCCACATCCACCCAATTGTAAGGAGAACTTACTCAGGAGGTGAAACCTTACGTTTCACATGAGACGCGGAGCAATCTTTAGGCCTCTGGCGGAGTGGTGACCCGACCAGAGAAGCCTATTTTCTGTGCTCTAATGGCCTTGAAAGAGTTCAGGCAGTAGGGGCGCAATCTGGATGCGTTGGATTTATGCTATGGGTCCTTTCTATACTACACAGTACTTTGAAAGTATACCATGAGGGTACTTTCGCTTTTGACCTCCCTGGTGTAAGTCATTGAGTGCAGATTTTCCTAACCCCCATATGCTACCTCTTTGTGTGGAAGTAGAATTGTAATTATTACGTACTTAATTATTTACGTGTTCCTTTCCTCTCTATCTTTTATTTGCATTATCAGTGTAATTATGTTCTGCTTATACTATGTATGTGATGATGTCACTTGGCCTTGTTAACATGCTATACGTTCTTCTCCTCTTTATTACAATCTTAACTTTTTATTAATCAATGTCATTATATTCTACTTATACTATGTGTTGGTGTCTAGTGTACTTATTAACATTTTAATAATTATAAGCTTTATCTGCGCAAACAACTAAACTAGAATAAATTATTTTCAGAGAAAAAAATTTTGTATGAAAATAGGTACTAGCATAACAGACCTCATTTGTAGGCATTATCAAAGAACTGGATCAAAAACAGAAGTTGTAACATATGTTAATATTCATATACCACCCGAGAGAACAATTGACGACAGTTTAGAAATAAATGAGCTTTAACTCACATTAAAATTCATAAGCTTCCAAGGTCAGACACCCAGAAATATAATACACCAAGAATAAGAAATATAATAAAACCATAATTAAATTCACAATTTAATTTTAAATAACCATAATCTGCATAAATTATTAGGGCCCTCTTATTTATTTAAAGCAAAAATGGCATATAAAACGTTACGACAAACTGTGAAGGCATTCTGTCAATACATTTCCTTGCCAGATTCAGATCAATGGTACCGCACGTTCCATGTCAACAGCAACCAGCAACAAACCCCTCTCATGTAGAGTTCCTCCGGGGGTCAGCGCAAGCAATGTCCACGATAGCAGCGGCGGCAGGACACCTGTTCTGACGTCACACGCAAACACATTGTCAAGGCACGCACGTTCATTACACAGCATCAGCACTACCGCTTAACCCACGCGAGTCGTACGTAAAAATATTTACAGGTAACAAGCGGTTTCCATATTTTACATACACCACTCACACCGCACCCTGCAGGTACCAAACACTTACATAAAAAAAATTTACTTTAAAAGTTTATGATTGTATAAGAGAACTTAAAATTCAAACAAATCAATATTACTAACAGAAAGCCTCCAAAATCAAATTTTAAAATTTATAATATATAGTGAAAAAAAGAAAGTAATATGCCAATGCTTGCAATAAAAATGATTTTTTTTAATGTACTTACTCAACAAAAAACATCCAGGAATAAATTGTCATTTAAATAATCTAGGCTTTAAGGAAAAAGTAATGACTTTCTTATCACTGTAATTTAAGATTTTTTTTTTATATAAAACTAACCGTTTGTACAATTTACCACATTCAATAGATATTATTATCTGTTATGGATACATATATCTTGTATAATACGTAACATTTATTACTTCAATATTTTGTTTTGTTATATTTTTAATACTTGTGTATATTTTTAAGTATCCTTTCCATTTCCATCTTAAGTATTGAAACGTATTATAAAAGCAGCTGCTATATAATTTTAAAATTTTATGGAAGTTCCAATTATTAATTAAATAATATTCTACGTTTTGATACCATCCCATCAGTATCTTACCACCTGTAACAATCTCCTATCACATCACTAATTTTGTGAGTGCTCTAACATGTATTTATTTCCAGCGAGTGTATTTTCTGTACAAACAAAACACAATAATTGTTGTAACGGGAAAAGCAGTTAACATATCAAATTTAAATTATTTTCGTTTTAAAATACTGTTTTCTGTTTTCATTATGATTAATGATTAATATTTTTTTCTTAATTCCTTACAAGAATTAATGTAATGAACAATTCACGCCACGTAGTACTTAGGGACTCACAATCTCATGACAGGCTGAAGCGTTCGCGAACCGCTCGCGTAGAAGACAGTNCCAGCGGGGCGTCTGCTGCGCTCGCGTAGAAGACAGTTTGCACATCCAGCGGAAATGAAAGTTCAACCACTGCAAACACACAGCACAGCATTTATTCGGCCACCTTGCCCGAGGACAGCGCGAAAGAAATTGGCAGTCCCTTATACCTAACTTATCCGTCTACTATAATTCCTTTCAAAAATGTTTCCTACCATAGCGAAGAGGAGTTCAACCCGATCCATATTCCTGCTGCCACAACATGAACCCCGCAAGTACCAGTCATCTACATAATCCACACGGACTCTAGGGCGAGATGAGGGCGTCTCGCTAGTAAACATTGGGGGAGATGTTATGAAGTGATCAGGCCTTAGCTGGACAGCCTGCCTGATCACACCTTCAAACATTGAACCAGGACACGAGCGTGATTGCAATAACACCTTGTGAAAGACAGTTGTAGAAATCCCCCCCACCTGCCAGTAAACGGGGCCGGAAATATTAAACAACGCCCCCGATATAGGCCAGCGTAACACCGGGAGCGGCGTCTTTTGTCCTCGGGCCACTGGATCAAGAAGACCACTGAAGATGGGCGTGTCCGGTCGCCGTTAACCGCCTCCTAGAATCATCCTCCGGCAACATGAACAACGTGGGGACTTCCAATTAGATTGTAATAATAATGTCGTGAGGTAATAAATCTTAATATAATTAATAAGCATCTCGGTATTAAATTTAAGCTCCTCCGATCAATAGTCACGTAAATAGTTATTGTATAATCTTTATGTTCAATAAACATCATCTTATACTGCTGTGCTCTACCTGATCATGACTCATTATTGAGCTACGCCCATAGCAACCTTTCACGTATGAATGGCTTAAAACCTCATTCGTAACAACCAGCTCACCCGGCTCACTCTGGAAGCTACGAAGTCCATTGAATACCGACATGACACTGTCGTAGCCCTTCTAGACATAGAAAAGGCGTTCGACAGGGTATATCATCCTGGTCTCCTGTACAAGCTTCACGAAAATAACTTTCCCCCCTACCTCATCTGTTTCATTTCATCCTACATATCATCACGCACATTTCATGTCAGTCTCGACGGCGAAAAATCCATTGTCTGCCAGGTAACAGCAGGAGTTCCCCAGGGCAGCATTCTAGGTCCGGTTCTGTTCAACTTATACATCAATGACATGCCACTAGTCAGAGAGGCTCATATCGGCTGTTATGCTGACGACACCATCACATTTGCATCGTCAATGAACAGAGACCGGGCTATAAGCCACGTGCAGGCTGCCCTGGACGACTAGAGCCCTTGCTAGCGAAGTTGCTCATTAAAGCAAATGCAGTCAAGACAGAAGCAACAGAATTCAGCACCCGGAGATTTAACCCGCCCACAAAACTACAGTCATGTGGCCACGAAATCGAATACATCAACAGGGTCAAGTACCTGGGTGTAATCATGGATAAGAGGCAGTTCTGGAGACATCACATTCATACTCAGCTCGCCAAAGCCAATTCCCGGCTAAGGCAGCTGTTTCCACTCCTTAATCGCCATAGTTCACTCCACACACGAAACGGTGTAATAATTTATCATACACTCATTCGCCCCATCCTCACCTACGTCGCACCAGTCTGGGGAACAGCAGCTCGCTGTCACCTCCAGAAACTACAGCGCTTCCAGAACAGAGTTCTTCACATGATAGCAGATGCACCAGATACACACGAAACGACCAGCTTCATAACGAGCTGAAAGTGGAGAGAATAGAACAACACATGCACAAGCTGGCCACAGAACTGTATAAGAATATCCCGAAGGTAGAAAACCCCCAGGTTCGTGAGCTGGCAAGCTACGACGAAAGGCTGGTGTGAAGGCGGAAACGATCCAAAGCCCTCATCCTCCCTCCAACAATCTGACAAGCTATAACACTAAACCATGTATATAGTTTAAACTGCTAATTTGTAAATAGTTGTGGCAGAGCCAAAGTCAGCCATAATTATATGTATATATTGTTGTTTAATCATTATATCATTTCGATTTAATTAAACTCTGTATAACCAAGTACACTGGGGAGCCAAAAAAACTGGTATATGCGTGCGTATGCAAATAACAGAGGTATGGAACCAATCAGAGTAACGCGATGCGGTCGGCAGCGCCTATATAAGACAACAAGCGTCTGGCAAAGTTGGTAGATCGGTTACTGCTGCTACAATGGCAGGTTATCAAGATTTAAGTGAGTTTGAACGTGGTGTTATAGTCGGCGCACGAGAGATGGGATATAGCATTTCCGAGGTAGCGATACAATTTGGTTTTCGCGTACGACCATTTCACGAGTGTACCGTCAATATCGGGAATCCGGTAAAACATCAAATCTTCGACATCGCTGCGGCCGGAAAAAGATCGTGAACGAACGGAACAAACGACGACTGACGAGAATCATTAAACGTGACAGACGTGTAACTTTTTCTCAAATTGGTGCATATTTCAATGCTGGGGCATCTACAAGTGCCAGAGTGCGAACTATTCAACGGACCATCATTGATATGGGCTTTCGGAGCCGAAGGCCCACTCGTGTACCGTTGTTGACTGCACGACACAAAGTTTTACGCCTCGCGTGGGCCCGCCAACACCGCCATTGGACTGTTGATGACTGGAAACACATTGCCTGGTCTGACGAGTCTCGTTTCCGATTGTATCGGGCGGATGGACGTGTACGGGTATGGAGACATTCTCATGAATCCATGGACCCTACATGTCAACAGGGGACTGTTCAAGCTTATGGAGGCTCTGTCATGGTATGGGGCGAGTGCAGTTGGCGTGAAATGGGACCCCTGATATGTCTCTATACAACTCTGACAGGTGACAGATACGTAAGCATCCTATCCGATCGCCTGCACCCATTCATGTCCATTGTGCATTGCGACGGACGTGGACAATTCCAGCAGGTCAATGCGATACCCCACACGTCGAGAGTTGCTACCGATTGGCTCTAGGAACACTCTTCTGACTTTAGACACTTCCATTGGCCACCTAAATCACCAGACATGAACATTATTGAGCATATCTGGGATGCCTTGCAACGTGCTGTTCAGAAGAGATCTCCACCGCCTCGCATTCCTATGGATTTGTCGACTGCCCTGCAGGATTCATGATGTGAATTGCCTCTTGCATACCTTCAGACATTAGTCGAGTCCATGCCACGTCGTTTTGTGGCACTTCTGCGTGCTCGCGTGGGCCCTACGCGATATTAGGTAGGTGTACCAGTTTTTTTGGCTCTTCAGTGTATTACCATAATATAATTTAATGATTTAATGTTTGCATGTATATATATGTATATGTATGTATGTGTGTAAGAATGTGCATGTGTGTGTGTGTGTGTGAAAAAAACGTGTGTGTGTATGTGTATAGGTACATAGTACATACACAACAAATAATAAACATTTTCTTGCAAGAGACATCCCAGCCGAGTTTCTGCTGGCTCTTTGTCTGCTATATACTACCATGAGATTACTGAACGCTGACATTATGACATAATTTCACAACATAACCGGTTTAATACGTATTAAGAATACATTCCACAACACCAGAGATTCATCCACATCCTAGGGAGGCCCGGAGAAATGTAAACTAGTAGCATCTCGCTTTTTGCCGAGCTTTAGCGGCAGTTGTAGGCCACTGGCGAGAGGTAAAAACTCCGCAAGCCTTCATAAAGGACCGCTGGTGTGGGTCACAATCCCCAGTAAGTTTTAATCCCCCCTCAAGAACCTAATTGGCAAAACCTAACCCAGGCAATCCAACTGCTTGTAAAAGAGGGGGGAACCTGCAGCAGAGCGTGGCATAGGAGCGGGGATGCGAATACTGCATTCTCCTGACTGGAAACCGAAAACCTGGCCGCTCACGACACCGGAGATGGCGTCTGAGGGGCTGGGTGGTGGATCCGGTGGCTACAACCTCCTTCCCACGGCACGACCGCGGCTTAATGAAGGATGCTGCGGGTGTGTATAGGGAGGGGAGGGGACCCCCGATGGCCAAGCACAGCATTATCACAACATCACCTATGAAATCATATACCATGTCCATTCATTTCGCCAAGTTCATTACAAACCACGATAAGTGCAGAGGCCATAAGGCCTAAGCACAGTGACCCACAAACATCCAAGTAAAAAATGTTTTTGTTAGGGAAGCGGGCCCCCTTAATTTTTAGCGAGTAGCGATTAGTGCCAGCTATTATGACTGCGCTCTCACTGCGAACACGTCCCCCCACAACTCTAACCACGCCGTGGAGACGACTTAGCTTTCACATTCGCTTCGACTGATTTCAAAGAATAAGTCAATAAGTCAAAGAAAATATCATTTGACTCATACTGTCTAACCAAAAAATGTAAATGGATATTTTAACTAAAGGAGTGTCATGAACATTATTTCCACCCTCACTTTCGTTTCATACTTGACCACACTCAACCAGACCTCGCGTTTTTAGAGTCACGGGATTTATTTCTGAACTATCTTCCACTTTCAACATACCAAACCTGGCCGGGGACCTAAAAAAAAAATCCTTATCCAGGTTTATAACCTAACCTGCATTTTTCAAAATTCCGAAAATAAGTAGAGTTGATTAACTAGGTAGTGGCCTCACTGTTGCCTCCCTTCCCTTACCAGTGCAGACAGAGTAGTGGAGGGGAACATTATGGGTACCGGCTTGCTGGGGAAACGTGGCAGGCTCACCTTTGCAGCTGCGGTGGGAAACTGCCGTTAACTATTGATAGTTATGGGGCAGTGAGCGGAGGGGCCTATCCTCTCCTAAACCACTGCACACAAATGACTGCACCATTGGGTGGTCAAGGACCCCTTACTGGGCCTGAACTACCTCTGCACTGAGCTTCGGTGAAAAGCGGCGGCGGTGGTCATCTTTCTGCTTCCTGATACCAGCGACGCAACTTCTGCTATCTGTCGTCTGCGATCTCTGGATATACGCATCGCCATTTCTCTACAGCACAAAGAGTAAGTACCTACTGTTTTTTTTTAATAACGCGAGCAGAGATTAGCTCACGGCAGTGCCGACTGCGCCGGGTGCAGCGACTGCAGCCTGCATGGCTTATCACGAAGGCAAGCCGAGTGTAGTGCGCTGGCTAGGCTAGGGGGTACAGTGCTGAATTCATGTAATTATAACAGCCGGCCGCTGCACGGAGGCGTCCCCATGGTCCATCTCGGCTTCGGCTGGCTTAAATGCTCACACCGCTATGCATCATTCATAAGTATTGAAATGTCGCGTGTTAAAAAAAAAACTAATGAAATTTGGTTTATTCACATGCCGAAGGAAACAGAAGCCACTTACTAATGAGTGATAGGAATTTACTTTTCTCGGTAAATTAAAATTCGCCAATGTTAAAGTATAATGCAAATTTTAATACAGTACATATACAAAATAGTTTCTTAATAGACGATAATAAATAATTATCCGATCAGTTATATTTGTTTATCTTATATTTCATAATCGAAGTGTAAAGCATAGTAGATTTGCAGCCGAGCGTCTTGTCACCCTTAGGCGCTTGGCGGTCGTGTTGTCCAGCAGTATGGTCTCGGCTGTCACGCCACCGCTGCTGACGTGCAACTGCTCAAGGGACCGCCAGTTCGTTGGCACCGGAAGGAAAGGCGAGGAACTAGTTCTTGCATTGTCCGCCCACCGTGCTGCACGCAGAAGAGATACAGCCGTGCGAGACAGTGACGCCGAATCTACGCTGACTGGCTATGCCACACATTACATATTGAAATGTATTTGTTCTTGCGTATATCTACCAACAAATTAAATCTGGTTTATGCATGTACTCACACACGTGGAAGGAAAAAACATGCCTAATGAAAGTTACACACAAACACAGGTGGCAAAGCTCGCGGCACCGTGCCCGCAGTGTCATGGGTCGACACCCAAGACACGCGCGCACACACGCATATCAGAACATACAAATGCATGCTTGAAATAACGAGAACAAATATTACTGTCACATCTGGAGTATTTAAGCTTGCCTGTTTGCGAGCGTTCGAAGTGCACATTTCTTTCCGCGATTTACTGTAAAAAAATACACTCTACTATAAGTTTTAGTTATGAGTGCGCAAGTACATATAATATTTACTGTTGTACAGGCTATTATGTGTATAGAATAAGTAGGTAGAATGTATTAAATTATATTTTATACGCGGCATTTGCATCTTAACACGTTGACCGCCAGGCGGTACGATCGTACCGCCGGTGGTTTATTGGTTGGGGCCAAGGCAGTTTTGTTTTCATATAATATGCAAATCAGTTCAGAATGACATATAAACAACCAAATTAAAAACCTGAGGAAGTACGCGGAGGCTGGTGGGGGGGTCCCTCGACGTGTCAACCGTTATACCTGCCTGCATTCCTCCCCCTAACCCTTGCAGTTGTATCTCCCAAAATCACTTAAGTTTAGCTCCAGGTTGGTTGTATTACACAGTTCTTGTTAGTCAGTGCTTCTCTGAAAATGTTTTCATCACGAACCAAGAAAATTGTGGATTTGGCCAGAGAAAAATATCCTTCGTCATCTGGTGAGTTATGTTTTTGCTGGTATTATTGATTTCTATTTTGTTTCTGGCGGGAATTATTATTACTTTATTTTCTTCCTTTTAGAATCTGAACCTGATATTATCTCT
>NQII01001839.1:517895-532479 GCA_002778355.1 Clitarchus hookeri | reverse complement strand
AAAGGAAACCAAAGCGGAGCAGTGCCAACAAACGTCGTAATGGAGTTGGCTGACCGATTGTTGGGGGAAGGCAGGGCTATTGTGACCGACAATTATTATACGAGTATAGACTTGGCACTAAAATCATTAAAAAATAGGACACGTCTATTGGGCACGCTAAGGAAACAAAGAAAATATTTACCCCATGAAGTTGTAAAAGCAAAACTGAAGAAAGGGGAAATTCGAGCAATGGAGAGTCAAGAAGGAATATTAGTTCTCAAATGGAAGGACAAGAGGGACGTGCTAGCATTGTCAACGAAACATGGACCTGAAATGTTTCCTATAACGACAAGACGGGGAGTTGTACATAAGCCGAAGGTTATACTGGACTACAATGACGGTAAGGCTCCGATTGACTTGTCGGACCAGATGAGCTCATACAACTCCTCTCTCAGGCGAAGTACTCGATGGTACAAAAAAATAGCCCTGGAATTGCTATTTGGGATGGCATTGGTGAATTCCCACATAATATACAAAGCCGTTACAGGTAGGACTATGACAATTACCAGGTTCAAGGAGTACATAGTCGAAGAAATGCTCGGAAGAAGCGAACTTCCAGCGGCAATTGAACGACCCCAAATTTCACGGCCTCGTCACTGCCTTTCCATCAAAGAAGGCGACAACAGGAAGACACGGAGAGGATGCAAAGGTTGTAAACAAAAAAGTAAAGATCGCCTCTTACATAAAAACAAAATAAAAAAAGTTACAACCTATTGCCCCCAGTGCCCTGGAGAACCATTTTATTGCCGGACATGCTTCATAGAAGCCCATTCATGATTTATGTTAAAATAATATATTAATTACAATATAAATTATATTTTGTATAACTATTTGTAATAATTGTAAATGTATCAATTTATTTTTTATATGTATATACAAATAAACTAATGAAAAAATATATAACAAAAATAAAAAATAAAAAATTAAAATATAAAAAAACTAAATGTTTATTAAAACAAATAATAAGATAAATGAAGAATATTCACTAGAGGAGATGGGTTAGAATATGGTTGACCATCACTGCATGGAGCGAGGTGGGGCTCCATGCAACCACTGGAAAAAATAAAAAAAAAAAACGTTACGGGCCAATCGCATAAGCGAATTGGTCAGGGCCAGAGCGGTCCCAAAGACCTGGAAATTGCGCTTGGCGGGCGGTCCCGTGGCCCAGGGAGTAAGTTTAGCTGGCGAAGGCCGGCGGTACCTGGGGACCGCCCCGGCCCCAGCCAATAGTCCACCGGCGGTACCATCGTACCGCCTGGCGCTCAACGTGTTAATACTTCCATCCAATTTTTTTTTTTTTTTATTATATTAAGAGGCAGGAATAGACAAAATACGACGAAATCTATGAGATATTAGACTACGACCCGCAATACCGACGTAAAGTTCAATGCAATACCTGACTGGAAGGAATATATAAAGCTCAAACAGTTTTGAAAAAAATGTAATTTTAATATATGCTGAAGGCCTTCAAAAGTGTGAGTTATTCGTATTGTGCCCTTAGTATTAATTTTTTTCGCATGTAAACTGAATATGCACACGTAAAATTTATATTCTACATTTTTCAAAAAACAATCTAGTTCGCTGGTTATAGAGGAGCATAAAAGCACGCCCATAATATGTATACATACGATGGGAAACGAGTTATTATGCATCCTGTAAGCCATGTGTTATAAATATTATGTGTGTTTGCGCATTCCGTTGGCATACCTCATCAAGTAATTCAGCATAGTTCGTCTGGTAGGTTTACACAAAAATTAATCATTTGTTTTCAATTTCTAACATGAAGTCTCTGATACTCGGAGGCTGTGCTGGCGCTGCGGCCAGGCTTCCAATACTGCGCGCTGGGGCTCAATTCTCGTGAGGGGTGGATTTTTTTTTCAGCTTTTTGAAGATTATCTCTGGTGTCTCCTGTTTCATTCCATCGTTGTTCCACCCTCTCCTATCAGGCTAATCGGCGCCGCACACAAAATGTTGTTGTCATGTTTAACTTGAACTGCTTTTACCTAATAAAAAAATATGTGTGTTTATAGGTACCCAGAGTCGAGCAGCCAACACGAATTTCGCTAGTCAAGAACCAGTGACGCAAACACTGTATATGTCGAGCAGCAACGTCAAGCACGTTCCGTGGGCTGTCATCGGGGTGCTCTTGGTTCCTCCCCAGTGCGCCGTATCGTCGTCTGCTTTTCAAGAAATTACACAACACGAATAACTTAAATTTTTTTGTGTTTCCCTACCCATGTATTAGTTCAGATTATTAGTGAGAGTAGAGGGATTATGGGAACTTTGGCACTTCAGGACCTGGGACTGGAGCATCGGAGCTGTTCGAGCTCTGTCATTCAGGTCGACCGGAGGCCATAATGGATCCAGGTGACCTTGACATTTGGTGTTTACTTGGTGACCTTTGACCTTGACTCCGGTAACCATGACCTTAAAACCCCCAAACAAAACAAACAATTAAAAAAATTTATGAAAGATCATGTTAAAAATATTTAAAAAAAAATTTATTTTAAAAATTTATTTTAAAAAAAACTTAAATTTCCACACGACAAAAAAAGGGGGGCTTTTGTAATCATACTCAATCCACCACCTTTGTAGGTGCAGTCCGCCATCGTTGTAGGCGTCACAACCACCGCCCGCCATCGTGGTAAGTGCAGTTGTCCGCAATTTTGGTCGATGCAGTCCGCCAATATTGGTAGGTGTAGCCGTCCGCCATCTTAGTGAGTTCAGTTCGCCATCTTGGTAGGCGTTACAGCCACCGTCCATCCAACTTGGTTTATTTTCGTTTGTCATTTGTTTATACATTACTGGAGTTTGTCTCTCACCTTCGTTCGTCAGTCATCTTGGTTTTTTTCGTTTGCCATTTGTTTTACATTGCTGATGCTGTCCCCAGCACCGCACCCAGCAGACGACTGACCCCTTCACTCCCCCTTACAATATATTTAATTGACACATTGCTCCACCTCTGATTCTCATTGGCTAATTGCCCACTCCCTTCCAATATATTTAATTGTTCCGCCAATGTTTCCCATTAGCTAATTACTCGTGTGCTTTCGGAAACCTTCGTTCCGAACAATCGGTGGCCTACTTTAATCGTGGCGGCGGACTATTTTTTTCCCCGCTTAAAATATCTTTATAAGACGCACTCCGAGCCCTCTCGGGAAGCCAGTCATTTATATAGCTCTTAAAAATGTACGCATGTTGTCCAAGCGGCCATAAAATCTTTTCGGCCATTTTGGCATTTGGATGGGTGCGCTCGCTTAGTGCCTTGGACAAACGGGACGAGTTACAGTACCTACCGAAAGAATTTCTCCTGGTCTATGTACCTTGCGAAATTTCGACCGTATTCAAGTATTTTCCGGCCTACTTGCAGCAGAACGAAGACATACGGATATGCCTCCCGTGCACCGAGTGTTTCGAGGGCTGCACCACCTCGGTTCCTAACAAGCCGCACCGCAGGGGTTAGTGCAAGGCCAGCCGAGCAGCCCTCACGACGTCTGTGACTGTAGAAGACGACTTCCCAATTGAATACGCCCTGCCCGTTGAAGACGCTCTTCCCGTAGAAGACACCCTCCTCCTAGAAGACGACTTCCGTGTGCCAGTTATCTACTCGCAAGCTGTACCAGTGGAAGATGCTCCCCGTCAAGAAATTTACTGGCAAGCACTACCCGGCATGGAAACCAACCCAGAACACAGGCACACGATGTGTATGGACCTCGATAAAGTTTTAAATTACTTTGTAAAAATTTTTAAAAATCGTATGCATGGGAACCTAAAATTTTTTTAATATAAAAAAAACATATAGTGAAAAAAAATGTTTTGCAACATCCAAGGTTTTCGCTTGTTGGACTCGTACATTATCAAGCAGATTGCCATCTCGTACAGTAACGAAGACGAGAAAATCAAAGTTTTCACTTTTTTTTACTTCCGTGTCCCTGGCAGCACCACGCAACAGGCGTACGAAATGCACGGACTAAGGTGGGATGAGGGGAATATTCCGTACGAGGAAATTCCGGCAATGCTGGACTCTGCCACAATTCCCTATTACCCTGTGCCCGTGTTTGGAAGACGCCAAGAGTCGATGATTCGCAATGCTTGCCCCATCGGAACGAACTTTGTAGACATTCACAAACATTGCAGCTGCCTGCCGTTTCGACAGCTCATCGAGATGTACGCCACAAAACTTCAAGAGTGCAAAAATCAAAGATATTGCTGTGCCCTATGCAACGCTGAAGCCCAAAGATTGTGGAGTTATAGTAACCCATAGTGCATTAAAAAAAAAGACTATGAGGAACCCATTATACATTTTTAAAAAATTTGTGTAATGCCCTCTAAGACTCAGAGAAGGAATGCGTGTAAAAAAAAGTATTCCTTGTATTATGCAGAATAATAATATTATTGTAATGTGTGTGCATAAATAAATGTGCTTAAAACAATATATATTTTTTAATTTTATCTCGAGTTATGTCATGCTCACATCAGTTTGAAAAAAAAAACTGTTGGTAAAGAAAAAGTATTTAATATATCACTTTGGTTATAATTTTAAAAAAATTCAATGCGACTCTAGACGTCACTAACATGTATATATGTTTTACATGTACGAACGTAAGTAGTTATAAAATGCCGGTTCTGGGACACCTGGTGCCTGGCTCCTGGCAGGGTGCAAGACATGGCATGGTGCCCGACAATTTTTCCCTTTTTTCCCTCGAAATTTCCCGTTTTTCCCTTGAAAAGTCACATATTTCCCTCGAAATTACTCTTTTTCCCTAAAAAATTACCTAATTTCCCTCAAAAATAAATTTTTGTAAAAGACTCTACTATGTGGCTAAGTGACTCCTTTTTGGCAATGAGGAGTTGAGGAGTTGATCCCTACCATACTTCATACTCTTGCATTCACAGGATGCTGTGGTGATGCAGCGGATAGAGGACATGTTAAACTTCATCCACTTGCATTCCAAGTAAGAGGGTTATCGCGGAGTCTTCCCAAATACGATGTAAACTACAAATAGACATTTAAGCCCTATGCGAACTAATAAGCATAGTTGGCAACCGTTTAAGATGTACTCGTCAAATTCGTAACATAGGCACCGATGCAGACAAGGTAAATTAGCAAATAGTCATTTAAGCCCTATGCCAACTTATAAACATAGTTGACCGTAATTTCCGAACCGTTTATGATGTGGGCACCAAATTCATTTCATAAGCATAGGTGCCAACAAGGATAGTTACCAAATAGTCACTTAAGCACTTTGCTAACTAATAAGCATCCGTTTAAGATGTAGACACCAAATTCGTAACATAGGCCTCGACGCAGACAAGGATAGTTACCAAATAGTCTTTTAAGCCCTTTGCTAACTTATAAGCATAGTTGACCGTAATTTCCGAACCCTTTATGATTTAGATGTCAAGTTCGTAACATAGACCGAGGCACCAACAAGGATAATTACCAAATAATCATTTAAGCCCTATACTAACTTATAAGCATAGCTGGACGTAATTCACGAACCGTTTATGATGTAGACGCCAAATTCATAACATAGGCCTCGACGCACACAAGTAAAATTATGAAATAGTCATTTAAGCCTCCTATGATAACTTATAAGCATAGTTGGTTGTAATTTCCGAACCGTTTAAGATGTATTCGTCAAATTCATGTCATAGACATCGACACAGACAAGGAAAATTAACACATCATCATTTAAGCCCTATGCGAACCTATAAACATAGTTGGCCATAATTTCCGAACCGCTTAAGATGTACTCGTCAAATTCACATGTTAGAAATCGACGCCAAAAAGGATAATTAGCAAATAGTCATTTAAGCCCTATGCGAACTTATTAGCACGCACCCTAACACAAAGAGTGTTACCATACATATACGCACTGACAGCCGCACTTACCCAAACATAAACACGCACACACACACTTTTCTAAACATATACACGCACAAACACACACTTACGCAAATATATACGCGTACAAACATGCACTTACCCAAACATGTTCGCGCACAAACACGTACTTACCCAAACGTATTCCATAAACACACATGCACTTACCCAAACAGATACGAACACAAAAACGCATTTACTGAAACATATACGAGCACACACACACACTTACCCAAACATATACGACCACACACATGCACTTACCCAAACATATGCGAACACCCACATACTTACCCAAACATATACGTGCACACACATGCACTTACCCAAACATATGCCGACACACACGCACTTACCCAAACATATACATGCTCACACATGCACTTACCAAAACATATACGCATGCACACATACTTACCCAAATATATACACACACAAACACACACTTATCCAAACATATGCGCACGCACACATGCACTTACCGAAAGATATACATGCATACACACGCACTTACTCAAACATATATGCGCACACACACGCACTTACCCAAACCAATATGCGTACACACATACACTCTTGCCCAAACATATACGTGCACAAACACACCTATCCAAACATATACGCACATACACATACACTTACCCAAACATTTACGAGCACAAACACACACTTACCCAATCATTTACATACACAAACCAGCACTTACCCAAATATATACGTGAACGCACACATTTATACAAACATATACGGGCACAAACATG
Source organism: Clitarchus hookeri (assembly GCA_002778355.1). Lineage (NCBI taxonomy): Eukaryota > Metazoa > Arthropoda > Insecta > Phasmatodea > Phasmatidae > Clitarchus > Clitarchus hookeri. Next base: position 525,792 of record NQII01001839.1, on the reverse strand, counting down.
CACTTACCCAAACATGTTCGCGCACAAACACGCACTTACCCAAACGTATACACACACATGCACTTATCCAAACATATACGGGCACAAGAACGCATTTACCCAAACATATATACGAGCACACACACACACTTACCCAAACATATACGAGCGCACACATGCACTTACCCAAACATATACGCGTACACTCATGCACTTACCCAAACATATGCCAACTCACACGCACTTACCCAAACATATATATGCACACACACACACTTACCAAAATATTTACGCACGCACACATACTTTCCCAAACCAATACGTGCACAAACACGCACTTACCCAAACATATACGCGCACATACACACATACTTACCTAAACATATACGAGCACAAACAAGCACTTACCGAAACATATACACGCACAAATATGCTTAATTACCAAACATATAAGCACACAAACACGCACTTACCCAAACATATACGCATACACACACTTACCCAAGCATATAAGCACACAAACACACACTTACCCAAACATATACGTACACAAACATGCATTTCCCCCAACTTATATGCGCACAAACATGCTCTTACCCAAAACATATATGCGCACACACACACTTACCCAAATATATACATGCACAAACACGCACTTACCCAAACATATAAACTCACACCCATTCACTTACCCTAACATATACGAGCACACACATGCACTAACAAAACATGTACACGTACAAACACTCACTTACCCAGACATATACCAGCACAAACATGTACTTACCTAACATATACGCGCACACATGCACTTACCCAAACATACGCTCACACACATGCACTTACCCAAACATATGCGTGCACACGCACTTACCCAAACACATACACTCACACACACACACACACTTACTCAAACATATACGTGCACACACACACCCATACATTTACGAGTACAAACATATGCACACCCATACATATATGCACACCGATACATATACGTGCACACACACACACACACACACTCAAGCACAACCAAACAGGCGCACACACGCCACTTGCCTACCTATCGTTACCCTCCCACTTTTCATCTGCATTACCACACAGACGGGCCCCAGGCTTGGGACCGAGCAATACGCTATTCCTATGACATTACTAATTGTTAGTGACATAAGTATAGTGCACAGGTGGATTGCAACGCCAAAAATGAAAAACAAACCTCCTAAAAAAAAAAAAAAAAAAAAAAACAAGCAGATTAAGGAACGTCCAGATAGATGATAGCATAGGGAAAATTACTACTGAAGAGAAGGGCTACAAGTATAATGTTGCTTACGTTGTTAGTAATGGAGGATCACTTCCTAAAAGAGTGGAAAGGAAAAGATGAGTGGAAATCAATAAAGTCAATACATTAACTTGTTGCGAAGATGACAGCAACCCGCGCTTCTTGCACATGTCTAGAAAAAATTATAACTTTGAAATAAATATATTATCTAAAAAGAATTACATTAACTACCAGACAGCATACTTTCCTCGTAGAGTATCTGTCACTTGTGCAATATACGCTGGTAAGTATTTATAACATTTTTTACTTTACATTTGTTTTATATCTGTTTGCATAGGTATGTCAGTGGTGACCTTGATGCTCTCCATACTTCACAACTCTGTCATAGTATTTTACGTTAGTCTAATGTTACTTATGTTGTTCATTGCTTGGTTGAATTTGCGTGTCTCAAAAGCTCGGACGTATGTAAGAACGATCGTTTACTATTATTGCTGTACTAACCAAGGCTACCACGATAGTATTCTAACTTAATGTATAGTCTTCGTTGCGTGTGCAATATGCAGCGGTCGGTAGGAGTTTATATATATTTACCTTTACATGTTTTTTAAAATATCTAATGTAGGAAAGATAATCAATAGTTTGTATAGTTCCAAGACACAAACTTAGTTCTCTATCGGAGGATTCTTGAGACGATGGCCATCTTGGATGGCGTCATATTATTATTTTAACGTTATTCATGTATCATATCAATGCTAATATTAGGTTCACGTCCATCACCAGGAAAAGCTAATTATCAGATTTTTGTTAAATGAAAGCGATTAACCCGAGGAGAGGAACTGTCTCCTGCTATATGCGAGACAGCTCAGATGGTTGGGTGACGACGCAAACACCGAGCAGGTCGTGGCAAGTTTAACGAATAACACTAGCTGAGTGAGTGCTATGTAAGGCTCCAAGGTCACGCAGTACCTGCTAGGGTCACGATAACCTACAGACCATATGACCGAATTCCTACATGCAGAACACTCACCTATTAGTATAGTATATTCATACAAAAACAAAACAGATATTTAAAAAAAATTAAAGTAACAAGTTATAAACACACACCAACCAGCACATATTACACTAGTGTCGGATATTGTAGGTTGCTGTAGATGATAATGCTAGACAAGGCCAGACCACCCCGATCAGTACAACATGCATTCCACACCCAGTTTTCTCATACTCCTCCTGAGCATCTTTCACCTAACGTCCTGACGAGACGAGTCTTATGCTCTACCATTCCACCCTGATTTTCCCATATTCCTTCCCGGACTCCTTTCACCTAGTGCTCTGACGAGGACGTTGCATGCACGATCATTCCACCTTTGCTGTCTCATATTTCTTCCACACACCTTTCTTATATATTAACATAACCCTTGGATATTAGGTATGTAGGGAGAGACATTGTTTGAATTATAGCAATTAGTATGTACTCTGGTGGCTGCAGTCGTCGTACATGTAGGGTGAGAGACGAAACATAAACAAGGTGCAAGTACCATGTACACTGAAGGTCACGGCTGCTGGACGAGTAATACACAAACTTCAACATGCCTCGCAAGCATGTAAGGTGAAAAAAAAGAAGTTGCTACAACTATCCAGGACATCGAGACCGTAACTATGACAGAGTCAAGTCTGCTGATGACAATGTAAAATATGAATATGCTACTGATTAAGTGTCTACNCAATGTAAAATATGAATATGCTACTGATTAAGTGTCTACATCTGCAGGCGCATACACCAGTTGCTGAAGATAAGATATATTTGAAGTTGGGACAGAAGAAACGTAGATTCGAACCTAGTACCCTGACTCAGATGTATCTAAAAACCTACTAATCATGGAAGAACATACATGTAATCATGTATCGTGAACCTTCTGTGAAGAGTGACGGGAAAGTCTAGCTGCTTATTTTATGAAGACTTAATGACTTGGTTAAAAAAATTAACATTTCAAAACTTTAAAAATTTATTAAAAAAAAAAAAAAAAAATTGTAAGAAATTCACGGCCACCAAAGACGGGAGCAAGCTCCCGTTTTCAGCTTCGACGAAGTGTGTGCGTATATGTTTGGATAAGTGTGTGTTTGTGAACGTATATGTTTGGGTAAGTATGTGGGTGTTCGCATATGTTTGGGTAAGTGCATGTTTGTGCGCATATATCTTTGGCTAAGTGTGTGTGTGCGCGCGTATTGGTTTGGGTAAGTGCATGTGTGTGCGCGTATATGTTTGGATAAGTGCATGTGTGCGCTCGTATATGTTTGGGTAAATGTGTGTGTGTGCTCATATATGTTTGAGTAAATGCGTTTTTGTGTTCGTATATGTTTGGGTAAGTGCATGTTTGTGCGCATATATGTTTGGATAAGTGCGGATGTCAGTGCGTATATGTATGGTAACACCCTTTGTGTAAGGGTGCGTGCTAATAAGTTCGCATAGGGATTAAATTACTATTTGCTAATTATCCTTTTCGGCTTCGATTTCAAAGATGTGAATTTGACTAGTACATCTTAAATGGTTCGGGAATTATGGCCAACTATGTTTATACGTTCGCATAGGGCTTAAGTGATCATGTGTTAATTTTCCTTGTCTGTGTCGATGTCTATGACATGAATTTGACAAGTACATCTTAAACGGTTCGGAAATTACGACCAACTATGCTTATAAGTTAGCATAGGGCTTAAATGGCTATTTCATAATTATCCTTGTTGTCGTCGAGGCCTAATGTTACGAATTTGGCGCCTACATCATAAAAAGTTCGGGAATTACGGTTTACTATGCTTATAAGTTATCATAGGGCTTTAATGACTATTTCATAATTTTATTTGTTTGCATTGAGGCCTATGTTATGAATTTGGCGCTCACATCATAAACGGTTCGGAAATTACGGTCAACTATGCTTATAAGTTAGCAAAGGGCTTAAATGACTATTTGGTAATTATCCTTGTTGGTGCCTTGGTCTATGTTACGAATTTGATGTCTACTTCTTAAACAGTTTGGAAATAATGGTCAACTATCCTTATAAGTTAGCATAGGGCTTAAATGACCATTTGGTAATTATCCTTGTTGGCGCCTCGGTCTATGTTACAAAATTGGTGCCCACATCATAAACGGTTTGGAAATTACGGCCAACTATAGTTATAAGTTAGCATAGGGCTTAAATGACTATTTGCTAATTTACCTTGTCTGTATCGATGCCGATGTTACGAATTTGACGAGTACATCTTAAACAGTTGCCAACTATGTTTATAAGTTCGCATAGGGCTTAAATGTCTATTTGTAGTTTACATCGTATTTGGGAAGACTCTGCGATAACCCTCTTAGCTTGGAATGCAAGTGGATGAAGTTTAACATGTCCTCTATCTGCTGCATCACCGCAGCATCCTGTGAATACAAGAGTATGAAGTATGGTAGGGATCGACTTCTCAACTCCTCAACTCCTCATTGCCAAAAAGGAGTCACTTAGCCACATTGTGGAGTCATTTAAAAAAATTTATTTTTTGAGGGCAATTAGGGAATTTTTTAAGAAAAAGGGTAATTTCGAGGGAAATATGTGCCATTTCGAGGGAAAAACGAGAAATTTCGAGGGAAAAAAGGGAAAAATTGTCGGGCACCGCTTGCCCCCTGCCAGGAGCCAGGCGCCAGGTGTCCCAGAACCGGCATTTTATAACTACTAACGTAATTATTAAAAAAAAAAAATTAAGCATTTCGAAAAAATCATGTGTCTTGTACAGATGTGTTATGCTGCTTTATTTAATTAATCATAGCTCAAAAAAACCCAAAAACAGAGTTAAAACCACTTCGCTACTCCCGCAGTATGCGATATGCACGGGGAAGTAGCCAGTGTATTCCCCATCATCTAGGCATAGACGCTCATATTTAAAAACAATTCCTCCCAAGTTTAAAACCAGTACATTAGCAAATTTAGGCATCGGGGAAAAAATAGACATATAGTTACTCCGTGTGCTGCGATTTTTCTAGACCCATTGTAAGAGATATATCTGATCCGCAGTATAACAATACCCCCTCACCCCTTCAGAGTCCAGCCACACTGCTACGTGACTTAGCCAAATGAAAAGTGACATGCGAACATGTGTATGCATATGTGTGCGGCCTTTAATCCAGCAGGTTTCAATATTATTCACTCTTGATGAATTACACAAACTAAAACATAGTTTTATTCCAGAGATGGTAGTCCACTGTGCATATTTATACCACAATACGAATTCCAGCAAATACATGTGCATTAAGCTCTCATTCACTAACCTTCAACCTCGTCGTGACATATAATTAAAAACTCCACATGTGTAAACAATTAGAGCATATTGCAGCCAGTGCCTTACGGAGAAATGCAATTTTATAGTTTTGTTAATCCCTTTTGAATGTAGATAATTAATTATATGAACAGTTTTCTTTGTAAATAAATTCTGGCTCGATCTCCATTTTTGTTATTATTTACGTGTAAAAAATTTAATGTGATTTTTTAAATAATTCCGGCAAAACAAAATATACTTTGTTATGATGTGAAACTGGAAAATAAGGCGGGGCGGGGGAAACGATCATTCTCTACTTGTTCATGCATAACACACAAACGCTTACACAGACACACAGCCCAAAATATCCCAATTGCAGGTGAGATTGATAGACACATTAAAAAACTGTTAAGACAAAAGCATACTTAAAGAAGTGGTCACGAGTCCCATTACAGAAGTATATGAGAGGCATGTGCAGTCGTAATCTGAGCTCGCGCACACGGCCGGCCGCACTGCTACAGTTGTTGAATTGGACTTTGCCCTAGCGCACTGACCNTATGCTCAACTCGTTCGGCCTGAATTTCTATTTTAAAAATCACTCCAGGTGAATGCCGGGGTGGTTTCTATGTCGAGTCGTTACTTGTTCCAGCTTGCCCTAGCAACTCGCTCCGTCTCGAAATAGTATAAAATAAACTTTTATTATTATTTTAGCTTGCACACAGCCTCGATAATGTAAACTCACGCTACTATTATAAGAGAATCTAATACAGTCACGAATAATATATATATATATATATATATACGTGTGTGTGTTCTTTATAAGAGGAAGGGGGTCGCGCCATTTTCTCTCACACAGAATCCGCAGCATCAAGCTTTCAGAATCACAAGCCATACACGTTTCGTGGACGAAAAACATAAAAAATTGCAACACGTAATGCAGACAAATGTGTACTTAAAAAAAAGAGAGAAGACTATATCGAGCACAAAGATTTTTTTTATTTGGTATCAGCAATTCCTTACATATTTCAGGCATTCGTTCTCTTCAGATAAAATGACATCTTAATTGGCAACTACAACACTCCTCAATAAAAATAAAAATAATAGAGTTCTTTAGTAAATTCCATTGTCTTTCTAAATTTTTGTTTTTCTTTTGAATTATTATAATCCATAAAAAAAAGTATTGATATTGATAGTGTTGACTAAGTCAAACTATATAAATTATTACTATCTAAGTTCATTAAATAACTTAAGTTTTTTTATTATTATATACTTATTTTTCAATAGCTTTTCCTTTTGATAGTTTTATTGTTCTCCAAATTTTTCATCACAAAAATTAACAATTATTATTAATCGCATATCTACATGGAATCACTAATATTCAACCTCCAATTCCTTTTTCATAAACTTCATAAAATCTTTAGTTTCATACTAATTCTAAATTTCAACCAATTTCTCTTAGAGAAGCAAAATCGGCCAAATTTGGGGTGGTTATATGATAAATAGGATGCAATTTATGATATTTGTAACAAATCACAAAAAAATTAACAAACATATACTTTTAATTTTTATCAGTTTTAAAATACGAATAGTGATAATCTCCTAATTGTCTACAATTGAAATGTTTGTAAACTTACTTTGCTAATTTAAAATCAAAGTCTATAATATTTTTTATTATTTAATGTGGGAATTACAATCCTTTTTATTTTATGGAAGCTGTCATGGAATTTTTAATGATTGTCAGCCCATTCATTTTGAAAAGTTCCTTTTCTTATAACTAAATGCAAGTCTTTTTTTAATTCTTTAAATATATTTGAGTTTTTTATATTCAATTGATTGACATTTTATCGCATATTTTGTAATTAGCTATTAATTTTAAATTAAATTATCATTAATTGCAAATAAAAAAAAACAATTCATTTTATTTCTTATTTTGATTCACATTTTGACAAATAAAATTAGCTTATTTCTGTTAGATTTTTACTGCTTTATTTAAACTTGTTCTAATAAATCTAAAAGTATTGATAAATCTAAATTCCATAATTGTATTTGGTATTTCAATTTTCCTTTTTAACATCTTTTTCTCACATTTTTTACAATTTTCAAGAATGTTATAATTAAGATTGTTTATTGCATTTAACACAGTTTGAAAAAATTATATTATTTTCTTTTGATTTTGGCAACATTTTTGTCTGTATAATTTTTACTTGGTTTTAAAATCCATTAAGAAATGTAATTGAATCATAACTTTGACGCATGCTGCATTGTTAGTATTAGAAGCGTTGCTGTCACACCCCACCATATTAAACCAGTGTAGGGCCCCCCTGTAGACACATGCCGCGAGGACAGGCCATTTCTTAG
>NQII01001839.1:507742-517765 GCA_002778355.1 Clitarchus hookeri | reverse complement strand
GTGGACAGGCAGTTAACACGTGCCGAGGAAATGGCGAGGTAAGCTAGTAATTCTCTCACAAGGGAATTAAGACACTTGCCAAGGCAGGCAGCGGCAAGAATATCGTTGACACATCCTTAAGGTGAGATACGTGGGAGAAGGGCTGACAGTGTTTGGCACAGTATCGCTGCTACCCTCCCCTTTTTTTTCCTCGAGCAAAATGCGTGAGAACATGGACACGTGCCGAGGTAATGCAGAGGCTTCCCCCCCCCCCCCGAGGAGACCCATGGAAAAATGCTGACGGCGTTGACATGTGGAGGATGCCGGGAGAGNACGTGGAGGAAGAAGTTAGTTGTTTAGCGGCCTCGCCACGAGGCGGAGGAAGACATTTGCACCACACCGAGACGCGAAGTGAGTCAGTCGAGTGAGTCGTGTAGAGTCGTGAGTTGAGGCCGGGGAGCGGACTCCGGCAGGATCGGTCAGTGATATAGAGTCAGTCGTATCACCACACCCGGATACAGGGTCAGTGTTGGAAGTCCGCGCCAAGAGGTGGCAGTTGGGTGGGGGCTTGCCCGGATCACCACGTCGGGACGAGGGAGTCAGTCAGTCGAGGCCGGGGAGCGGACCCTGGCAGAGTCAGTGATGTAGACCAGTTGTAACGCAGCATCGGAAGGCTGCAGTCGGGTGGGGGCTCGCCAGGAGCACCACGTCAGGACGAGTCACTCAGTCAGCCGAGTGAGTCAGTAGACCCAGTCGTGTAGAGCCATCAGTCGAGGCCAGGGAGTGGATCCCGGCAGAGTCAGTGATGTAGAGTGAGTCGTATCGTGAAGTCGCTGAGAAGAGAACCCAGGACAGCCAGTCGTGGAGAGCCATGAACGAGACCAAAGGGTCAGCCCGAAGCAGGAAGCCAGCTATACTGAGCCGAGGACCCATGAAGGGCCGCCCCGCTTACCAGACCTCAACCTACTGCCGGAACACCCAGAATTACAAATACAGCTAAGTACGAGCGTCGTCGCTCAAGGGGCATTTCCCGACGCCTAGCGTTCCCCCGCGACGTCGGAAGCAGTAGTACGAATACTTTTAGCCGCCCTTAAGACTCCCAACTCGCAGGGCACCATCTCGGAGTAAGTATCTGTGTGTTTCTTTCGAGACAAATATAACCTAGTAAATTGAAACACCGAGTGACTACATTATTGTTTACCCTCGACTTTCAATGCACGCATAGTCTGTGCCTGGTAAAGGTAACTTTTACCCTACAAACCACCCTGTACACCACAGGTGGCGAGTAGCGTCAACTTAAATTATGAATTTCAACTTGTATAAATTTAAACAACAGCGATTGCATAATATTCCTCTAATCATGATCAATAACTATTTTCATTGTTTAACTCTTTATTACTAGTATAACACCAGTGATAATTTATTTAAAAAATATTTTATTATCCTATTTCATTCTCAGATTTTGTCATCTAATTTCTCTATATTGTTTTCCATAATGAATAAGTGCTTCATTATAGGAGTTCAAGGTAAATAAATAATATAAAACGTCACATTTTCAATTTGTTGATACAATTTATGGATGGAAAATCTTACGTGTTTTAGATGACAGTTTTAAGATGTTATTCTCCGATACATACAATTGTATATAAATTTAAATTATTATTATTAAAGAAGATATGAAACTTTTGAACAATAAGATATATTATTATAATGAAGTGGTAGAATCATAAACTTTTATTTTCTTAATTTTTATGTATTATTTTTATAATTTTAAATTTGGCAGTTACTATATTTAGATTCATTAAAAAACTGCTCTAATCGATATCATATTCAAATTATCTGTTTTAGTAGATTTTCAGGGTTTATAAATGCATACTCTGAAAATATAAAAAATTCAGTTATTGATATAAAACAATATTTTCATTACTATTAACCTTCTATTTTAGTTACAAATTATATTATTAATATTTTTTATTATATTCCAGTGTTTAAAAATTTGGAAACTAAAAAAATTATTATCAATTAAATTTAGGTTAATGGATTCAAGGTACAGTAACACCACGATAATCTGGCACTCGATAGTCCGGCAGACCCGATAGTCCGGCACGCATCAGAACACGGTTGGCATTGGCAGTACAGTCGGACGCGTTCGGGAGATATCGGAACCGTTCGGCGTCTCGCCAGTCACAATGTGTTTCCGCGGGATCAACCATCTTGGCTTTGTGCCAGTAACACTACGAATCTTCGTTTACGTATGCCTTCAGTTACAGTATGTATGTATGTATGTACTGTACTTACATTTGCATCAATGCTGTGCGGTTTTCTTTTACAGTTATTTACTAAATCCATTGTACTGTATCAAAGTTTAGCTATTTGTATGACTGTCAAATAGACTACAGCACAGTGAAAATTTTGTACATACAGTGAATATGTTTTATAAACCGAACAAAAGTGTGCCTAAAACCGCATAACGCAAACATGTGACGTTGACAATCCACCAAAAACTGGACATCATAAGACAACTATATACGATATTAAAAAAACAAAAACAACAGTTGGAAAAATTTGTGTCACAATCTGCTTCTGTTAAAAGTCTAGACATTAGACAAACTCTAAAAGAAACCTAAATTAAAAACTCTAGACAAAGTATTGTATACTGGTTCAGTGCTAAGAGAGCAGAGGGAAAGGCAATAACAGGGCCTATGATAATTGAAAAGGCCAAATTTTTTTACAAGGAATTAGATTTGCCTGCGGATGAATTCTTTCATTCTGTAAGGGGTGGCTTCATAATTTCTAAATTCGCCATGGCATCCGTAAACTAGACGTTTCTGGTGAAATAAAATCAGCTGATGAGGCTGCCGCAAAAGAGTATAAAACAACATTTAAAAAAAATCCTTGATGACCATAAATTGTCCCCACCCCAAATTTACAACGCGGATGAGACTGGACTGTTATGGCTGTGTTTGCCAAATTTAACCCTGGCGGGAGCTGAGGAGTCCAGCGCAAAGGGTTTTAAAAATCATAAAGACAGAATAACTCTCTTAGTGTGTGGAAACGCTTCAGGCGATCATTAACTAACTCCATTTGTGATTGGAAAGTATAAAAACCTGAGGTCTCTTAAAAATGTGACACATTTGCCTGTTATTTATGGTGCTCAGACTAATGCCTGGATGACAGCTGAGTTCAAAGACTGGTTCCTTCATCATTTTGTTCCAGCTGTGAAAGAAAATTTTGAAACACTAGGCTACCTCAAGATTTAAAGGCAGTTCTCGTCCTTGACAACTGCCGAGCTCACACTCCAGAATCTGAGCTTGTGTCAGGTAATATTTTTTGCATATATCTTCCTGTCAATGTTACGTCACTAATACAACCCATGGACCAAGGGGTCATACAAAATTTCAAGTGAAAGTACAGAGGAATGTTTGTGCAGAAGCTGCTGAGCTCAGATTGCAGCGTCAAAGATTTCCAACGTAATTTTAATATTAAAGACGCTATTTTTACACCTGCAATAGCTTGGTCCGATGTAAAAAAATATGACATTGCACAGGGCCTGGAGAAAATTATGGCCTGAACTGGTCGAAGAAACCGAGATGGAAAAGGATGAAAATGATGATGAGTCCACAACTGACCACTCTGAATTTGTAAGTGCGATAATTTGTGCTTCCAATAATGAACTGATTGCCCTATCAGTAGAAGAAATTGATAGATGGATCGACATTGACGAAAATGTGCCTATCGAAGAAGAGCTGACTGACGATGTGATAATAAAAAGTATTTTCAGCCCACAGGAGGTACGAGAAACTAAGAGTGATGAAGAAGAAACGCCTACAACTCACATCTATTGGGCTGAGGGTTCGGAAACCTTAAACACCTTTGTAAAATTCGCAGAGAAGAGCCATCAATACGACATTGCTGAAGTTATGAATCTCCACATTATACAAAATCATTTTTCACAAAAAATAACTCAATCCAAGAAACAAGTTAACATCCGTGCAATGTTTCAGAGGGCTCAGAAGAAAATTCAAGCTATCCTATCAGTGGTAGATAACAGTCCGACATGTTTCACGCCCTTGACATCATCAGACACCTATTCTAGGCCTTTAGACAGTGATTCATAATAGGCCTACAAAAATGATTTACATATACAGTACTGTAGGTGTATTTGATTTTTAATTAAATTTTGCTCGTACAGTACAGTACTGCATATGTACTTTTAAATTTTTTTATACTGTAATATCTTCTGTTGTGTTTATTAAATAACAATTATTAGTTTTTGTATGTTAAAATTGTAGTTTTTATTTATATCCGCTTGTTTAAACCAGGCTTTTAAAAATGACCTTGATAATCCGGCATTGACAGATCCCTGAGCATGCCGGATTATCGCGGTCTTACTGTATTTGGATTCTTCGTTTGAAGAGAAGAATATGTTAATATCTAGTGAAGTTATTAACTTTTTGAGTAATATTCCAGGGAAGAATAAATTTCCCACTTGAAAATGTTTATAAAGCTAAACGTAATTATAAAACAATCTAGAAAACAATAAATTATTTTATAAGATAATAATAACTTGTTTATAATAGAAAACAATACATAATTTTATAAGATGATAATTACTTTTTATTCTAAAATTATAATATGATAAATACTTTATAAGATCATAATTATTTTCTTTTCTATAGAAACAATAAGTGATAAATATTTTGAAAGTTAATAATTAGAGAATCGCATAAAAATATTCAATATTATTTTATTTTTTACTTAATTTGTTTTGTCTAAATGGACACGATTTTAGATCTCAAAAACAAATGTGAAAGTGATTTGTCAGATACACAATGAAATAATATTGAGTTTATCAATAAAAGTAATTATGAAATAAAATCATGTTCTTGGTTTACTGGTATTAAGATTTTTTTAATATTTTGGGATTATTAATGTATATATAGAATAATAAGATTTTAATTACTTTCTTTTTATAGAAATAGTATATGATAATTTTATAAGTTAATATTTAGGGGACCACATAAAAATATTCAATATTATTAATTTTTGTATATAGATAAAGTAAATAGTTTAAGAGAATTTGTTATGATGGTTAATACTAGACAATGTAAAGAAGTTAGAAAATAGTATTGAACTTCCAAAAAAATATTTTTGAATTATGGAATGTAAATGACAAATTATGAATGAAATAAAATCAAAATATGTGTATTTAATATAAAAAAAAAATNACAATTAACTATATAATAAAAAAAAACAAAAATTTCAAAAAGAAAACGATAAAAGATAAAATGAGGAGGGAACAAATCATAACAATTTAAAATGGAAAAGAACAATATGATTTTTGTTGTTACTACAATTTTATTACAGAAGGATATTTTAAATAATGTTAAAGGTGCTGTGAAAGATTACATTAATTCAAGAGTATCAATCTATAATACTGGAAAACATCCACATAATAACATGCGAGTTTGCTCTTAGGTTGAATATCCCGATAACATAAAAGAATGTTACGCGAATTGTACTTTCATCTCACCTGGTTTCCGATATTTCGCAAAAATACATTCCGAAATCTCCATTTTCAGGGTCTTAATCCGCCCTTAATATTTAGTTTAGGTACAAAGTGTCCTGTATATTTTCTACATGATTTTGCATAAAGAATCACCTCACGAAGTTTGTTGGTCAAATTCAGCCCCACCTGTATTTCCAAGCCCAACAGATAGGTGGACAGTCTTCAGTTCACAATTTTTTTAAACGTCAAGGTAAATTGTAAGTTGCTCAAAAATATTTAACAGAAGATTAAAAATCTTCCATCAAGTCTTAAGCAGAATATTCAAAATTTATATCCTCAACCCAAACGAGTTGAATGAAGTTATGCAGCTTATTTAAGCATTTATATTTAGGCCTACACAAAATACCTTCACTATCAAATATAATGTGTGACTGATTCGGGGCAGTCTGTTTTGAATTATTGTGGTAAAGTAACTTTCTGTAACTAAATTTAGCTAATATTATCAATTTTTTATACGAAAAAATCTATTTTCATTATACGCGTTTATTTTTAACAAAAAGAGCTATATATTTTATACATATATACAAATGCCTACTTCCCTGCTGTAAAGAATATGAGAGCCTTGGTTTTCAGATTTGTCACTGCATGTCGGTACTGTAGGTGAGCATGATAAAAAAAAAATGTAATGACGCGTCAAAATTTGATTGTTTGTATGTTAATACTTAAATATTTCTTGTGTAGGCCAATCACTGGATGTGCACAATCAACGATATGGAAAAAATATAAAAAAACTTACGTTTTGGTGCCAGACCAGCGTAATTTATTAGGAATTAGTAGAAATCACTGTTTAATCAGTGAATACCAGCAACTAAAATGATTAGTATAATTTTACAGATTCAAGTGGAGCAGTTTCAACATATCTGCAGTCAAATTCGCTGATTTGGAACAGTTTTAACTGTTGCGATTTAAGAGTGTATCGGAACGGGAATAGTGAGTATAGTTTTGAGGGATTGTGAATCCCATGCAAGGGCATTTTGCACATTGCTACCATTCCCCACTAATATTTGCGAATTGCGTAGCCTGACCATGAAAACTGAAGATCGTATAGTTTCTGTGAGTGAATAACACGCTGTCTTTCCTCCGTCTACTTCATCTTTTGAGCATTTAAGACTGGCTGAGAGTGATTAAATGTTCATCTTTCGAGTGTTTAAGACTGGCTGAGAGTGATTAAATATCCTTTAGTTCATTACTGCCCATCAAGAAACTCCTGGTGACTCACATCGCTATAGCAATCGTTCCATGCATAGCCATTTAAGCAGTGACTGCAGGCAAGCCTCGGGATCTGTAGCTGAAGGCAAATGTTTTCACAGAGGACAAGTAAATTGTGTGAGAGTTAATTGCCTTCGGCCAGGAAACGATGGACGACAGTAACTGTAGGTAGCGATTCCGGTTAGGGTCGTTTGTGTCAAAAAGTGCGACATATGCTATGGCGACACCTCAAATGGAGACTCACAGCAGGACTCATGTTGTGCTTCGATATGACCTTCACGTGTTGTAGCCTTGTGATGTGCCTATTATAGAATTTTATGCAATTCTTATATAACATTTTTTTAATATTTTAAAACTTTTGCTTGGTGCGGAAATAGAACCTGTACTCCGCCATCAGACAGCGGCCCACTCTTGGGCAGCACCGAATGACTTCCTAGACCTAATATTTACACCTATGCCTAATATTTAATTGTTGCTTTGTGAACCACAGTTGGCATGGCGTGAACTGAATTGCGTTATGGTTTCAGACATTTTTTTGGTTCGGCCTTTGGTTCGCGATGTGGCTTGGGAACTTCTGATTTGTTTTGGAAATTGTTTTTACTTTCTGTGATAATGAAAATTTGGTAATGTTAGCATTAATTTGAATAGCACTAAGGGATTGGTTAGTCACCAATTATTACATTTTTTTTATGTGTTAATATGAAATGCACTGGTAAAAATAATTGTAAGTAGTGAAAAATAAGGGAGTTTGGGTCATGATTATGGAGTTTGAGCCCAAAGCCACTAGCCAACTCGGTTAACGTCACAGGAGGAGGCTGTACTCGGCGGCCAGGGGCACCCATTTTATTAACAAAATGACCTGTTTCACCCCGAAAAAATCACCTCAGAAATTAATGAATTTTTTCACTAAAAAAATTTAAAAGAAATGGAAAAATGTTTTGATCGAGTCCTCAATTGAGCAAAGCAAATTTGAGGCCCCTCGATGCGAGAGCCAAAAAAACCTTACAGCAGCAAGCGGATTCGAGGCTCCAAGTGGAATGAGCCACTTGTCCTCAGAGCAGTAAAAGGCGATGCAAGGCTTCGAGTCAGGTCTGTCCAGCGGATCGGGCAGATCAGCGGTCATTGCTCACTCCCCGAACCACAATCCTGCAAACCCCTCACATTCACCTAACAGCCCCCTCACACCACCCCTCCACTCCTAAACCTCCAGGATCATAAAAATCTAGAAAAATTGTAAACAATCGAAAAAAATTCTAAAAATCTAAGAAAAAAATACACTGATGATTCTGACTGCCTTGTGATATGTAGAGGACCTTGACTTTGACTAAAGTAACCTTGAACTCAAAAAATTGACAAAAAGATTTTAATAAAATGAAATAAACTTGTAAAAATCAAGGAACATATTACAATACTGACTCTGACCCCCATGTTGGATGTTGGTGACATTGACCTATTACTCCAATAACCTTTAACTAAAAAAATCGAGGGAAATCGCAAAAAATCAAAGATTTTCTTAAAATTCTAGAAACAAATTATACTACTGACACAGATCGCCATGTTGGATACAGGTGACCTTAACATTCACCCCAATGACCTTAATTTCAAAAAAATAAAGAAAAAGTCGTAAAAATTGAAAAATTGTAAAACTTTACGAACAAATTACACTACTCACTCCGACCACCATGCTGGATGTTGGTGACCTTCACCTTAACCCCAGTGACTTTAAACTTAAAAAATTGAGAATAATTGTAGAAATCTAAACAATCATAAAATACATTGATGAAAAAATAATATACCAAATGCGAAAAACCAAATTGGATGTGTGTGACCCTGAAGGTGCAATACTCATAAAGACAGAGCACATCCACTCCCTGGTACGATGATCAGCAGGCGACTGTACCCCCAATTCTATATTCCATTGGCTATATAGCCGACCAATCTACCTACCCCCAAAGAAAATTGATGACTTTATGTAGCACACATACCCTCTCCCCTCCTCCACCAACCCACACCTATCGTCGTTTCACTTCCCTCACCATTTACTCAACACAGCTCAACCCCCTCAACATCCACACATACCACAAACCTACCACCCAACTCTCCATCCCCCTCCCCAACCAATAACTCATCATAGCACATCACCCTCACCATCCACCCTCGCAATCAACCATATCACCAAACTAACCATACAATCCCCAATGCCTCCCCTCTACCTGCCCACACACACACCCCTTCCTCTCACTCCAACTAGGTTCCACCACTCCATTTACTCACTGCAGTTTAACCGATTAGTCAGCTACACTCCACCCTCACCAATCAGTTACCATACCTTGTGACGGTATCACATTAAAATATTAAGTTACGTCCCTGCCTGCCCGGTGGGTTTGGTCAGCGTTGATGCAACTCAACCTGTTTGATGGAGCTACGTAGGTGCGAGGCGCGGCAGCATGGTCGCCACGCTTAGGAACTCACCTTAGAGTATGGTGCCCTGCTCGGGGCATGGCTGGCGATGGCCCCGCCCCTCTACAACAACCACGCCTCCTCATGTCACAGCCAATGGAGACGTGTTTTTCTGACGCCGTAAAAGTTTGAAATAAAGACTGTATTCCTGAATGGCTACATATGGGATGACAAAATATCCCTTGTTGAATTTCAAGACCATACCTGCAAACATTTGTGCGAAAGTGATTTTCATATAAATAGCGGTTCCAGGCATACCACGGACCAGGGTTGGGGTAGCTTTGCACAGGGCAAGATGTCCGGATTTGTAATGTATGTTAAGTATTGTCCAGATTTTTAAAGAAATTTAGCTTTTGAGGAAACTATTTGTATTCCTGGGTGCAAATATTTCTAATGTAATATTTGCTATCAGTTCTAGCAATTTGTAATGATGCAATATGCTTAATTTTTCGGGACACGAGTGTAAATTCTTTTGTGTGTATTTAGCTTTGGAAAGCCTTGTAATATTTTATCAAGTTTCAAGTAAAGCCGCGGTGGCTAGTTTCCCGTGTTTGTTGGTCGAGCAGACGTGTGCGGACATCTGCTGTTTACGTCCGTTTACCGTCTAGTTTCGAAAGGTTTTCGAAAGTTGTTGTTTTGGTTATGTGGCTGCGACGTGACGCAGTTGCGAGTACAACAACATGTTGTAAGCGCGAAACACAGAGTAGTTTGGATGACGCTACTGGCATCACCGGAGGCCTTGCCCTTATCTTAGGAAAAGGGGGGATAGGCCTGCTTAATATATACTGGTGGTGCCTATCGCCTAA
>NQII01001839.1:445414-507512 GCA_002778355.1 Clitarchus hookeri | reverse complement strand
TATTTTATCAAGTTTCAAGTAAAGCCGCGGTGGCTAGTTTCCCGTGTTTGTTGGTCGAGCAGACGTGTGCGGACATCTGCTGTTTACGTCCGTTTACCGTCTAGTTTCGAAAGGTTTTCGAAAGTTGTTGTTTTGGTTATGTGGCTGCGACGTGACGCAGTTGCGAGTACAACAACATGTTGTGAGCGCGAGACACAGCGTAGTTTGGATGACGCTACTGGCATCGCCGGAGGCCTTGCGCTTATCTTAGGAAAAGGGGGGATAGGCCTGCATAATATATACTGGTGGTGCCTATCGCCTAATAAAAAAGTCACCAACCGTCGAAGAAGGCGCATCGGGCGTGAGAAGACGCGTTAGGCGTGAAGAATTTCACCCACACCGGCAAGCACCCGTGACCGTAAGATCTTTTGTTCGCATTTCTTTTTCAATTTAACGTCACTTAAATTCTATCAACTTATTTCCGCCGGTGTGGGGGGTCGTTAGGGTGCCAGGAGGGAACAAACATCCCTCCTGCCTTCGGAACTTAAGTCTTGCGATGCAAGTTAAGACATTAACAAACTGTAAACTACTGTGGCGCTGTTTTCTGCACTAGTATAACTGATTGTGCAAGTTCGTACTCTGCAAACTGGAAAGTCGTCTGGGCAGCACTGTGAAACTTCAATGATAAATAAAGTATAAAGCAAACTAATCTGGAACTTCTTCTTTTTACTTAATCGGTGTCACCTGGTACTGAGTCTCGTATTCTACCTATGAGCAAGCCGTGGCAACAAGTAATACTTCCGCAACGTTACAATATGGCGCCTACCTGTGAGGCGGTAATATTATAATGACGGAACTTTACAAATTTTTTAGTACTTTTGCATTTAAGGAGATTTTCACATTTTGGGCACTGTAACACCATAATAAGCATTTAAATGTGAATAAAATTTTTTAGATACAGCTTGCAGGCACTGAGAAGTAAAGCATCCTTTGTTATCGATTTGTGTTTGGATGACAAGAAGCATCACATGGAAGTAGATACAGGGGCAAGTTTTTATGTTATTAGTTGGGAAACCTACACGTCTCTGTGGCCTACACAACCACCCTGCGCACTTGGTCACAAGGTTCACAGGGCGAAGACTGTTTGTGTGGAAATGTCGCAGCAACAGCACTTCCCTTGTTAGTGACTGCTGGAAAGGAACCCAGTTCATAGTGGGGTTCGTAGTGTTGTGAAAGAGATTAATGTGCTGCCAGGAGCAAGTACATCTGAGAAAAATAGTGAAAACCAGTGGATAAAGGCACTTATAACACAGCACCTGAAGGTGTCTGATAACGCTGATCTGGGGCAGTATAAGGGCCCGCCAGTCCCTCTGGCACTCCAAGTGTGAGCCAAACCAATTTTTAGAAAATGTAGACCAGTACCATTCGCAGTGAGAGAAGAAAGCGACAGCAGTAATCGACAAACTTATGTCACGGGGGCCCTATGAACCAGTGGTATATTCAGTATGGGCAACACCCATTGTGCCTATCATGAAAACTGATGGCTCGGTGTGCATAAGTGCTGATTACCAGGCCACAGTTAACACATTGTGCACGACTGAGTGCTACCCCTTGCCTACTATCAATAAATCACCGGCATTACTGGCTGGAGGGAAATTATTCACAAAATTGGATTTGGCAGATGATTATCTACAGGTTGGAGTAGATGAGGCAACAGCCAAGCTTTTAACCATAAATACTATTAAGAGCCTTTTTAAGGTTAACCGCCAGCAGTTTAGAGTGAGCACTGGTCCAGTAGTTTTTCAAAGACTTACGGAAACACTACTAGCAGGGATAGATGGAGTGGGGGTACTGTTAGATGATGTCTTAATGGCAGGCCCAAATGAAGAAGAGCATTGACACGAGTAACAGAAATGGTTGCTAGAATCAATAAAGCAGGGTTGAAACTGAAGAAATCCAAGTGTGTTTTTGCTTCAACAGTAGTAAACTTTTTAGGATACAAAATAGATGAGAAAGGCATTCACCCCACAGAAGACAAGGTGGATGCTATTGGCAGGGTACCAGTTCCTCAAAATAAGGACATTTTTGGGGTTACTGAATTTTTGCAAAAGATTCTTGAAAGATAAGACTAGTGTGCTGGAACCATTACATCGTCTTCTTGACAAGAATGCTGCATGGGAGTGGAAAACACAGCATTCTGAAGCATTTACCAGGGCGAAGGAATTGTTGCAAGCTGAGTGTGCACTTTTACATTATGACCCTGTTAACATGTGATGCATCAGAGTTTGGGGTTGGTGCAGTTATGGCACATGTTATGGATAGGGGTGAAGAACAACCAGTGACTTGGGTCTCACACATTGCAGAAATGTGAACATAACTATAGGTCATTCACAGTTCCTTCACACTTTTCTGAAGCCCTGCTAAATTTCTACTTTTGGTTACCGATTACCTATCCTTCTGCTACATGTAAATACAAACACTGACATGTGATTTCTACGTTTTAACTGTCAAATGCTTTGTTTACTGTTTTAAGCTGTAAAAAAATGGTCATATTTCAAAACTATTTTGTACTAATGTTAAATGTTTTGGCCTATAACCATATTTAGGTCAGCTTTATGACTTTTTAACAATGTCTATACTTACGACAGTTTCTACTTTTATTATTTTACATTGTTAACATATTTTTTATACACGACATAGTACATTACACATAATACACGTCAGTATTTTGCCGCTATTGTGTTTAACCCTGTTACAAATGTGGGGGGAAAGAACTGTAGTGTTTAATCTCTTGATATTCAAATGTGTTGGGTTATTTAGTTAAAAGGACGGCCACAATTGCAATAAATATTAAAACGAAGGTTCATAGTTTTACTATGTTTATTTTTATTTATTTAAAATGTTCTGGCTGGGCTTAGTATTTAGTTGAGATTGTGGCAAACTGTAGAAAAACACGGAAGACCAATAATAAACTGGAGTGGAGTATAACAGATGTATTTGGATTATAACACGACATGCTACGAGAGCACCATCATGAACTAGACTGAACAACTGCATGGCCTCGGACAATAGCCACGACTCTCCGTATAGCCAGGATTAACCTTAAATATAGCAGACACAAACATTCAAACCATGGAAACGTAAGCATGTTACACAACTGTGTTTCAAACATACAGTTGGGGCAAAGTTTTGAAGTTGTGATAAATAAACATACGTGACTTTCAAAAAATTAATTTCATCATAAAAACAGTTTACGGTTAAAAGTATAGATTAAGCATGTCAAATATTTGCAACAGCACACACATACACACACACTGGCCCCACTAACAGAAAGCCAACAATACTCTCACACACAGCGGTGACGACCCACGTTACAGTATATTCATTCCTGCCGTGGAAACACAGATTTATCACAACAACGTTATTTCCCTAGGTAGGCTTGAAAAACACAAAATAAAAAAACTTGATGTACTTTTAAATATTTTTCACAAGAAGTAAAAATAACTCTTTGTTCAGCCACAAGCAACACGCTGTGACATGTTGCCAGTCACCAATTCTGCCAAATTTGGATTTGTTACTGTCCCGCCATCACATATATTATGTTATTACGCGCCTGCTGCTGCACGGGGCGCAGGAACTATAGGCGGACTCGGCTCTGTGAGGGTTTCCCACCTCGACCCTCCCCTCTCTGCCAAGCAGACTCGCTTGCGGTCCAGTCGTCGGGCAGCCAGGAATGATTGACAGCTGACCTGTCTGACATCACAGCCCCTCCTCCCCCACTGGAGAAGCAGACAACTTTAGAGGATGTGCAAGAATAATCTGGTAACTGGGATCCTCTGCGCAATGCTGCATTCAGAGAAATTTTTGTGCGATGGCCTACGACCCTATAAATATCGCAGCGGTCCAAGGGTCGGGAGTCTTTTGGTAGAAGCCTTCTGGCTGAGTGCTGTAACCGGGATATTGGCGCAGAGGACGGACGATGGGGGATTGCAAGGCAACGGCGGACGAGGGGTTTGTGGTGTGAATGGACAAGAGGGCGTAAAACCTGATGAGAGAAGACTATTGTGCACGAGGATGCTTGGAGAACTCTAGAACACTGCGGACTGGTGGGAGCTGGACAAAACTGAGGTGGGACTGTATGAACATGTTATACAAACTTTATTGTAAATATCACAGCTGTAAAACATGGACATATAATTTATAAAGTAATTCAATAGGTTTTGATACACTTTTTATTGGGACTAATTTTTTTTATTTAACTACATTAAATTCTTTTGGATGATTGTAAATTGTACTGATTAAATTTATTTAATTGTAAGCAGCAAGAGAGATAAATTTACAGTGCGATATTGAGACGAGAGTATATTCTTTGTAATTATTGCAAATAAATTAGACAAATTATATAAAAAAAAACACAAACACACACACAGAGAGATAGAGTGAAAAGGAGGGGGGGGGGGGCTCCGGTCCACCTATTCAATTTTATTTCTCAGACAAAAAACACCAAGTCACTAGGACCTACACACTATAATTTGAGCTTTTTTTTTTTTAACTGTAACAATGAATTATGTTTACATCAGTGCTACCTAACTACATAATATTTCAATAGGCAATGTTTCATTTACAAATAGCATACAAAAAACTATGTTAAAACAATATTTTAACTGAGCTATTTCTTATTAGCAGTTACCAACACATCACTACTCTCACTGATTTTAATCCACATTGAATACAAAATAAATATTACAACTTATAGAAGATATAAAATTAAAGTTTCATTTATTCAAGAATACAATATTTTAAAGTTAATCACAGTGTTATATATTTGTGGTGTACAAGTTAGTTAAAAAACAGGCTGACATGTTACTCCTAAGGTGATTTTTTAAAGGTTTGTTTCAAAACATCTGAAGAAACCGTTAATGGACTATATGCTCAGATTGATAAGAAAGCCTTGGCTGTAATGTTTGGTGTGACGAAATTCTAGCAGTACTTGGCAGGTAGGTCTTCTACAGTGGTTACAGACCACAAACTGCTCCTGCAACTGTTGGATCCAAGGCGCCCAACCCCAGACATTTTTTCACCACGAATGCTACGTTGGAGTTTGCTGTTAGGCATATATGACTACAAGATAATTTACAAACCGGGAGTTCAGATTGGACATGCAGACACCTTGAGCAGGTTGCCTTATTCAACACCTACCTTTTAAGTACCAAAGGTGGCAGAAGTTATCATGTTAGAAGAGATGCCTGAAACACCCTTGAATGCCCAAAAATTGATTCGGTGCACCATGGAAGACCTGGTCCTAAAGCAGGTCAAGTATGTGCAACATGGGTGGCCACCCAAATTACTTAATGAGAGTGTTCAGTCATATTGGAACAGACGATAGGAAATCTCTATCTACCATGATTGTTTTATCACTCCAAGGTCATAGCACGAAGCTAAGTGTGGTGGCCGAGAATGGACGAAGAGATTGAGAAGAGCATCAGTCACTGCCAGAATTATTAGGCAGAACATAGAGCCCCAGCGAAAACACGTCAAGAAGTGCATAGAAGAAAACATGGTCTCGCCTTAATGTAGATTTTTCCGGGCCTTCCCTATACCAAAGGTGTCCCGGTGACTTACCATGTACAAACAGAAGATGGTCACACGACATGGCGACACATAAGACCAGATGCTGCAGCGTCCTCTCCAGAAAAGGCAACTAGACCATACCCAACGTGTGAGTTCGTCTTCCAGGTCATAGGACGGCAGGTCAGGACTGGTGGATCATGAACAAATGGGTTTGAAGTGTCAAGAAAATTTTGCTCCATCATTCAGCAGAACTGATAAAGTTCCAGGATGCTTGCGTTAGCCCCTTCAGTGAGATACCCATTCTTCAGTGCCAATGGTACCTGACCAGTCTTGGGAGCCCCAAGGTGGACTGGGTTCACCAACACCAGCAGAAGCATCAGGAATGAGGACGAACCGAGAGGACAGGGACCGACCTCACTTGCCAGGGGACCTGGTGGCGCCATTTTTGGATTTCCCTCGGAGGATCAAAACAAGCAGATGGGCCGTGTTCTTCCTGGAAGGGAAACAGCAAAGGGACTACAGGAATGCCTCGAGTTCTCATTACAGAGTGTCCCAACAAGGTCCCGTGAACAGGACCAGGGGCTGGGGACTCCACTAAACAACAGGAAGCAGTCTGTCTTGACACAGGTTCGACAGAAGCCAAAGAAACTGAGTGAATATGGTCTTTTCCTGTACATAATACAGATCTTGTAGTGTTCATTGGTGTAAGATAATCATCATTCTTGGAGGGAAGGAGTGTTATGTAACAAAATGTTAGTGTAATGGGTAGTAATTATGTACCTCAGTTGAATAAGGTGTAGGTTGGTAACTGTAATGGTGTGTGTGTGTTTACGAGTTTGGAACAGACACAGCAGACTGTTCGGGCGTGTGTTGATGGCGTACAAGCCGTTAAAATGAAAACTTTATCAGAATACATCTGAGCAAGATGAGAAACCAAGTACATAATATATTGCAATAAAATTTTTTACCCCTTTACAATGAACTGTTTTTAACAAACATGTACGTATTCGTTACTTGTTAATTTTATTTCATAACTACACTTTTAAGTAGAAAATTGTTGTACATTTCATGCTGTACTCTGAAATGTGCAATTCATTCGCTCAACATTCTTGTTAATTTTTTAATGCTCTGCTGGTTACCTTCTGTCAACTCAGGCTGACAACTTTGCCAACCACTGGTATCTTTATCAAGACATCCCTTTTAAAGCAAAAACTTTTAACCACACGGTATGGCAAGCCCAACTGATAATCACTCGGCTAGAAGTGAGAATTTATGAGAAACCCGGCCCCTAAGCAGGCACTAAATGCAACCCGCACATTAGACAACTCCACTCACTACCACTCGCAAGCAATCAGCCCAAGCACATAGCAATAAGCGGGTGCTCCGGAGTGGCAGAGAAGGGCCAACAGTACCTGCCATCACTCTCCCCGGCTGCATCCAAACTACTTCAACCACCTCCAGAATAAATGTCACTCTGCCCAGACGCGATCCGACACTGCTAGCATCTTGCTTGAGATGAATCGCTGCTCTTCAGTAGTATTCGCTCTCAGTCAACCAGATACGTCTTTGGACAAGCCAAACAGCTGTTTCCACAGCTCACCGCGCATTCAGTCAGTACGAGTCTGAGTATTTGTGGACTTGGGGTTACCCCCGCCTACCGAACCAATGCATCTACCATGACTAGGGATTGCATCTTGGTTGGCATCTTAGGTCGGCTCCTCAGGCCTCAATCAGGGTACAGGCTGGCTTATGTAACAATAAACAGGCATAAACTAAACTGGTTGTGTTATCCTTTCCATGCACTTTCTTTCTTCTGCACCTAGTTCCTGCTATTTCCTGTTTTCGACTCATTTCCGCCTATACTCTTCACGAGCAGGTACCCAACTTCGCTCAGAACCTCCATCTCCTTGGAATGGAGGTTCTCACTTGGCTGTTGCCACCTTTCGGTGGGTGTTTAGGTCTGTCAGTGACTTCATACCCAGCTACCCACTTGCAGAAGGTCAGCAGTCGACACCTTAAGGAAGCTCTGTCTTTAAAGTGGTACGTGAATCTATGGTGACTTCCTGCCTTCCTGTGTAACATGGGAGCAGATTCCTTAATCCTACTGTTGTCACCTAGTCAGAAACTTGGGTCTACCGGCAACTTCCCGCCTGCCAAGTTTCTTGTCTGGAGACCAGCAGTTAGACCTACCTCACTGTTAACCCCTCCATTTCCTGATTCGCCCAGGTCGTACCTACCTCTACTGGACATCCACGATCACCTCTTCTATACTATCCACTTATGCCATGCCACAGGGCTGGGCGGGATAAGGCGACCAAGTAGGCTTTGGCCTTGGTTGGGGACCTAGTAAGGGAAGGGCAAGGTGCTGCCAGGGTGTACACCTGGAAACATGAAGAGGCTGCTAGAGAAATGGTAACACCCTATAGTGCTTCCAGCTGGGACCGCAGCTTACAGTTTGATTTGTTGTGGCACACACCACAATCTGTCTCACGTCTGCCACCTACGCCTCCCAAGAAGACTGTTATCACACCATCACCACCAACTGCCGCACGAGTAGCTCGCCGAAGACATTACACCTGGTTACATCGCAGTTCGCACACAGACCAGACCAGCACCTCCTTTGGCGCCTCCACATGCACTGTGGGCTGTAGTCGTACAGCCAGCACCAGCCGGTCCTGCGTCTGTAAACAACCCCGTTAAGTTTGCAGCACCAGCTCTCCTGCCATCTTGGGGAGAAAAGCTGCAGATGTCCACACACCTGCTAGATACACCTAAAGTGAGGCGACAAACCAACCCTAAAAATAATTAACCTTACCTTTTTGTAAACCTTGCATACCTTAAGGAACCTTTCCCATCAAAGGAGAATAGGACTTACAGTATCCATGGGACCCCTAACCGAAGGTCCCATGTATACAATAACACACACATTCTGCGGTCAGTCTTGGTATGTCATACTTCTGATGTACCATAGGTGAGCCCCCAACTAGGTTCCCTCCACAACAAAGGAGGGTTAACTGACCAGGTTGCTGCATTACTGCATATACAGCTTTCATAAACTCAAGACCTTGGAAACTTGCCTGGAATAATTCTCTCTCCTCTGTACACACTTTGGATAGCACAGTGCTCATGATTCCTCTAGGTTTGATCAGCTTCACTATCCACTAACTGACTTGATGCCTTTCCCTCCCAACACTGGAGTTGCTGCGAATCCCGTAAGACCAAGGCAGTATGCCAGCAGTTAATTACCGAACAGACTGGGGAATGTTATTACCATGACCTGAGAGATCAAGCCCAACGACATGCAGTAGCACCTACAACAGTACTGCCCCAAGGACTCTTTCGTAAAAGTCCTTGGCACACCTCACACCTCATCCTTAGGCTAGGCCTCACCATCTCATTAAAAAGTCAGCCAATGTGGCCTATTACGGTTGAGGTGTAATTCCAACTCTTCACTGCACCACCAACGTCCAGAGTCTGCTGCCAGACCAATGGCTAGATCAGTGAAGTGCACAGTCACCCACCCCAATATACACCAGTCAAGAACTTTAGCCAGAACCTACCTCGACCTAATGATTGCTTAGGTTGTCCAACTCACCAAACTCAAAGTTGCTGAGCGCACCTTGTGTGTAGAACCAGTGATGAGGCCTCTTAGCTTGTTTCTACACAATTAAATCCTGTGGGCAACCCCATACTAAATGAGAGAAGTACTGTACAGATGCCGAACCAGACTCTCAGTCAGCTAGCTACTCTGAATTGCCAGCACTGAGTCAACAGACGTGAGGCAACAAGAGGCTCGAAAAAGGAATCTTGTATTCCACAACTTTGCATTGTGCATCAACCTGTCATAGCTAATGTTTGAACCAGTGCATACCCAAACCACCCCATTATCACACCTATGGTATGGGAGATGCATGTCACCTGCATTACTATACAAATATGTCTTCTATTGAGGTTGAAAAGCTTTTGCATTCCTCTAGATTAGGTAATACCTGTAACATTTTTTTAATGAGCTTACATTGCATACTACCATTCTGTTTTGCCCTACTGTCACTTTAGTCACAATAAGACTTTGCATGTCTCCCATGATTTTGGCACAAACCTCTTCTTTTAATTGCTTAAACATTTATGGACATACACCATTGTAAACACTTCCATGTCTCAGAAAACCTACTAGGTAAAATAATATAACTAGAAAAATTAATAGGAATTAACGAGACTGAGCTAGCTGCTGTTGACAGATATGCAATACACACATAATTTAAAGAACAAATTAAGTCAGAGAACAAATAACAGAATAACACAACGAAAATGCAACAAATATAATTCCGAGTAGGAATGTAGTCAGATGACATCAGAAAAACAACACCACAACCAAAATTGGTGGCCAAACAGACAAACAAGTCGTTTGATGTATATCTATAAATGTTCAATCAATCAATTACCCTCACTGCAAGAATCATACAAACAATATTCTTCTTTTAGGTGTTTGGAGAGTTCCGTTTCCAATTTTTCTCCTTGTTTTTTTCAGTTTCATTACTTCTGTAGGGTCTTGGTGATGGATCCCCACTCACTTCCAAGTCCATGGAACACTTATCACTAACACAAATTATAGAAATTTACTTTGCTGATATTTTCCTCACTGTTGAATTCNATCACTAACACAAATTATAGAAATTTACTTTGCTGATATTTTCCTCACTGTTGAATTCTTCAAATTACCTACTAGGAATTTACTCCACCAAATTTGGTTTTCTGTTCAGCTGATTCTTTATTTGTAAACACTATATCGACCTTATCAAATGTCACATCCTCAACAATTGAATTCCACCTTTCACAGGATACCATACCCTATAACAGTACTATTCAATTAGTTTTCCCATTGGGCCACTTACAAATTATTACAATACAATGCTTGATCTAATAATATGCTTTAGCTGTATGAACACTTGCTTCCTATCTTAGTTTTGCCTTCCTGAATCAATTGTAAGTGAAGCTTGAACAATAATTAGCATACAAGAATTTAAGTAGACAGTGCAACAGACACTTCCCTGTGCATGGTTGTGGAAATTATGCACTTCTTATTTTCATCAGTTATTTAATATTGACACACACATCTTTAAGCTTCCAAACAAAAAATCACATGGGACTGCAACATTTTAGTAAGGATATTGACCATTTAAATTTTTTGTACCCATTGATAATAACATTCTTTATTACGTAATTGCTGTGCAGATATAGCTAATGATCATGTTATTCTAACAAGTAGGAAATGGAGAAAGCACTTAGTTTATGAATTGCACAGGTATAACTTTGAAAATCATCCCATGCAATCATCCAAAAGCACATCAGATATGTACCATATGACCAAACAAAAAAATACTTTCTAACCCAATCTGATGTACAGACAACATAATTTACAAAGTATATAGGTTGAGAAGAAGCCACAACCTAAGCCACTGCATAGAACATCCTGTAGTGAAAATAGAGAATACATTAAATTTATTTTCTACACTATGTTAAAGAATACCAAAGTGAGCATGAAATACCTTCAATTTTTCTGCACTAATTATCTTTATTAGAGATAAAGTACGTGTACAAATAAATTTTTGAAGTGCGCTTTAACTATTACATGTCAGCTTATGTTGTTATCTGCTGCTGCTGCAGCATCATTCTCTGCTTCAAGTTTTTTGCCAGCAAGTGACAAACGAATGCTCTGCAAACACACAGCATAGTCTTCAGAATGGATTTGCTAAAACATAAAATATATTTATTCTTTACGAGACTAAACTGCGCCTATCTATTAAAAATCTGCCTTGTGTTAAGGTACTATCATAGAACCATCGTATAATTTTCCCATCCCCCCCTCCCCCACTTATAGTTGGTCACACTAGTTTTTCCATACGCACACAATTAAACAATATCTGAAATTTTGTTTTTACTTTCCTCTGAATAACACAAAATGTAATTTATTGTTGTCAAATCATTTCATAGAACTTCAATTCATAACTTACTGTATACTGGAATTACTTTGCACCTGCTACGGTAATTTTTCACCACTCAAAGTGTTTGTTTTTCAGCTTTTTGATAAAAGGTTATCAAACATTACCTGGGTAGATAACATTAAAAGTTTAAAATACCTATCTATAGATTAAAATACCTATCTATAGTCCTATGTTTTTTTGCCAAATGGCACCAAAACAAAAATTTTGAATGGTGCAAAATTTATGGTATTTCATAAATTAAGCACATGTTTTCTTTACCTTATTTACTGCACTTAATTCACTGATTATGTAAATTAGCTACTATAAAGTGGTTTGACACTGAAAATTAGAGTGTATTACTTTTTTCTGGGCAAAAAATGTAAGTGATCACATTTGTACACAATCATAGTATACTTCATTAGTATATATTAATGTAGGAGTCTTTTTTGTCACTATCTTTGGTTGTGTCTCTCCAAAACTGGAGGAGTTTAGTAAATAACATTTATATCCTATGTAAAGCTGAAGATTAAATTCATCTTCAAAATAATATCTGTAAAAATCAGCATAAGTGGCACCAGTAAAATCATCATCAACCTACCATCATCACAGCAAGAGACTTAAAATGAAACTGCAGTAAAACTGACTCATTTGGAGGCTCATGAATCTTATGATATTCAGAGGGACTATGTTTTAATCACCTAGTCTTAGATGAAGCAATCACTATTTCATTTAGATAATTAATATTTGAAACAAGCATATACAACTAGTGGAATAACTATTATAAAGGATTAGTTAAATAATTGTATATTTTCCTTAAATTCTTTTCTTCATAAACTAATTGTTAGAACATAGAGATTTTTGTGAAAGTGGAAATAATGCAAAATTCTGAGAATTTATGTTTATTTGTAAAATTTTGTAATAATTTCCATATTCACGAAACATCAACGAATTATATTTTACAATTTTCCATTTGTTTTACAGTATTATCTCTGATTTACTTCACATACGTGCAGATGACAAAACTATTTGCAAGGTGATCACGATGCCGATTATAAAAACTTTAACAAAAGTTTACATCACAGGAACAATTCATAAATTGATTGGTAGCAAGGCCGAAAGATTATCGTTGAACGTATAATTCAATATATATCGAACCCAATCGTCTTGGTGTTCATTCATGGGCCGAATCATGCCTAACATGTATTTTATTTATAAACAAACATCTCTAACCAAAAATGTTGGTTATCTGACAAAAGTAGAAAGTAAGTATATATAACATAGATGAGAATTTTTTTGTGGAATGTAATAATTACACACTAAACATTAGCATGGTATTTGTAAACACTGCCGACTTTACTCATCTGTGCTTTGTGGTTAGATTCTTGACAACTAGCAAACACATCATTTGTAACTACTGAGGAAGGGTGGTGATTGTGGTCGGCAGCTTATGTCGCAAAACCGGTCAAGAATGCCAGAAATAGTAACTGTTTTAGATTGTGCCCCGGAGTTTGAAAGTGAAGGATTTTTTAATTTTATTTTATAAACTAACCAAAGTGCAAACCTGTGATATAAACATTGAGCGGGCAGGAAAAAACACGCGCTTAAACACAGCCGTGCCGTATACACAGTGATTTAGTGATTAATGAGGACATAAAATATAAAAAGACAACTGCATTAAAGCAAATTTGTGTAGTTTTCATATTGCCAAGAAAACAAAAACAAAAAGGTTTCTGCCACTTCCTTGCAGAAACGTTTTTACTATGTAAAGTGTATTTTTATTTTATGAATAATAAAATATCTCAATAAGTTACAATATTTATTGCACAAAAATTACTGTGATGTGACAATGTGTGTTACATGATAAGTGTACTCTTGGAAGGTTGTCCTTTCATCATTAACATTAAATATTTTGGAATATCTTGCACTTAAATGCATATTGATTACACGAATTAATAAGAAATTCCATCTAATAAATTGAGTGAAATTGGTACAGAAACAACAGATTCATGTTATAATAACAACACATGCATTTTTTTGCTATAAAGTTTATTTGATGACATGAAAATATTTTGTGGTGAAATGGTGAAATTGTAATGACTGAATCAGCTCATTTTATTAACCGTAGAAGTGGGACCCTACTAATTGTATGTATGTTTGCCATCCTGAATTTTTGTCTTTCCCTGATGAAGGAGCCTATTTTATAAAGATAAACAAGGTAATTAGTTTTGTTAAACTTAATAGTTTTTAGTCAAAGAGACACACCCAACACACATTTTTACATTGTTTAAAACTGGCCATAGCACAGAGGATACAAAACAAGGAGGTAACTAGATATAATCGATTTTACAATGTTTAGTTATCAAAACTTATCCAAATAAATTATATATCTTTCAATATTTCAACACACCCTCGTAATTTTTGCATTTAACATAATTACATTTCTCATTACTTNTTGTTCTTTTTACTGATCGACATTATTATGGCCTTTTGAGCTTTGGCATCCTTCTTTTTATCACTACTCTCTTTGGGCTGAGCTGTATACGAAATTGCATCAAGGGCTTCAGCTGCATTCAACAAAATTTTCAGCTCAAATCGCCAAGAAGCAAAATTTTCGGGTCCCTCCAATATCTCTATGTTACTGAATTCGTCGTTATTACGGCTGCCCATCTTACCTGGTTTTACTTGTAAGCAGACAAATCGGCGTAATCCTTGGAAACTGTGACACACGTTTTTTACTTTATCATTCGGTACTCAATTTCACTTAATTAACGTCTTTTACCTTTATAAACACTTGTTTATATTATTAGAGCACTTGCCTGGGCCCATAACCTGATGAAGGAGCCTATTTTATAAAGATAAACAAGGTAATTAGTTTTGTTAAACTTAATAGTTTTTAGTCAAAGAGACACACCCAACACACATTTTTACATTGTTAAAAACTGGCCATAGCACAGAGGATACAAAACAAGGAGGTAACTAGATATAATCGATTTTACAATGTTTAGTTATCAAAACTTATCCAAATGTCAAAATTATATATCTTTCAATATTTCAACATTCCCTACTATAATTTTTTCCATTTAATAACGCCATTTTCTCATGGTCCCCTGAAGATCATTATAAAAGGGTTCTACAATATTTTAAAGTAAATAAAACTGAATTATTTTCAAAAATTTATTAAAGTAAAGTTTTCAAAAAATTGCAATGTCCACATTCTGCACCAATTTGTTTTTTCTCCAGAAAATTTAAATTGTCTACATGGACACAGCACAAATTAGGTTCACAATAGTTCCTTAAAAAAAAGACACCAACCACTTACAGCATGAGTATGAGAACACTGACTTGGCTGGCAACAGTTGGGCAGCCAGCAATGTGTCGATGTAAACCTGCGAGTAGATTGCTGCTGAGAACAGAGGCACCACATTGTCCGCTGCTGATAGAACAGCAAATACTTCTCCTGGAAATACAGATGACACACAGTTCCTCTTTTTGATGTGCCTCTCGAATCTGCATCTATTCACCAACATTTCAATGGCAGCTTAGGTGAAGAAAAAAATCAACATCCCATTGAGAATTAGACAAGCCCACCCAACAAAGTGCTCGTGAACGTGATCAAAAGCATTCAAATTTCCTGATTTCTTGTATAAATTACTGGTTAATCACTTGGACGTGAAAACACAATTTACATATAGACTCAAGAATGGTCTTAATCTTGGGAGCTTTGACATCTTCACTTGAATGGAATTGTTGAATAAATATGGTATTTTACAGTTGGAGTTAAATTTTAAAACAATTAACTTATTATCTCTTTCTTCAATTGGAACAAGCTTCGAGGTAATTGATCTCAGTACCGGCGCTGCAACAGGACCCAGGGCCACAATGGAGCCTCCTGAAATAAAATATAACATTGTGTATTTTCAGCTGCACAACAACACTTTGGTATTCTGAGAGGTGCATCATTATTTGTTGTAATATTAAGTTGATTCAAATAATGACAGGGTGCTACGTTCAAAAATTTAAAAGCTAACATTCCCTTCACATTCTTTGCAACAGAAATGTGGCCAGTTGTTCTATGTACCCACCTGGGATATAAGACAATGCTCACCTAGGTAGAAGATCCAAGGTACTTCTGCCAGACCAAACACCACCCGTGCAAGTATGTGTGTGCCGTGGCGCCCACCAGAACCATCACTGTGTCGCTAAGTCCCAGCACTTTGTTCATAATGGGTATTCCCAGCAAACAAAACATTAAGGCTTCAGCAGTAAAGTGTCATAACCAAGTCATCTGGCATTCCCTGGGATCCATATTTTTATAATGTAAGATGCACATAAACTTTTTGTCACATACATGTGCAGCAACCGAGTTTTCCCCTCCCTATTCTTCATACTTTTCCCATAGCTGAGTGAGACACCAGCCTGAATTGGTGTTTAATCACAGTATGTTGCTGGAAACAGAGTAGGGGACACGTGCAAGCCAGCCTTTCTTCTCCACATGTTGATGCACAGAAAGCCAGTGAGCAGTGTCCTAGCAACGATGGTGTCACCTTTCCTTCTCCCATGATATCTTTCTCCTTTCCTCTCTTCCATTGTATGATTACAAATCACCACATAATACAGTGACATCTTGTTAATACCTGAAGGGATATGAATTTCTGCAGTCTGTGATAATGAGGTTTGTATTAAAAGATGATTGTGATAATAAAAGTATCCCAAAAAATTAAAATGTTGACTATGATTTAGTATATTGCAAAATAAGACATTCTTATCACCAGCATGACATGTATTTTTACCAGTGCACCTGACAATACATTGTAATACAAATCAACAATTTCTTTAAGCATATAAATTATTAACATTAAATTTGCTATCTAACTCCAAGGGTGAAAAAAAATTACAACTTAGAAATAATTATACATTTGTATTAAAAGTTTTCACTGTAAACATACATTGCAACATTTCTTTGGCCATTCTGCTATTGATGATGAGCATACTGTGTTGCTCACGTCACAGTGTCAAGTGCCAAATTGGGCTTTGAAATAAAAATAAAACATTTACAACATTAACACAATCCTCCAATGTGTGTGATGACAGTGTATGCCTCTACTCTGCATCATCACCAGCGTCCTCCTAGCTGTCATCCTTGTCCATCACCATGCAGAGGTTCTAAAATTATAAGTTGCAAAAAAGTCTCTAAAATGTGCTTGTTTCTAAGGTGGTGCATCAGCAAAAACCATCCACATACAGTAATGTTATTTTTTATAGCAATAGTTACGGGTTCTGATTAGCAGGTGCAAGAAGTTCATTGCAGAGGTTTGGTAGAAAACACATGATTAAAAAACTGTTAAATATTTTGTTGTGGTGTCTAAACACAAAAAGCATTTGAGAAATGATATGTGCCCAAACACAAGTTTCAAGTTCTCATTTCAACTTCAACGAATATTTTTTTGAGAGTGAAAATGGCTGAAACTATTGTTTTCAGAATCAGTTTTAGCTGCTAAATTTTCTATACAGAAACTCTGCAGTTGTCTTCAGACACACATAATACTTTTGTCATTGTTGACATGCCATAAAAATAGTGTCACCACTTAAAAGTCATGCTCAGGCGAGTCACCAACTGAAAGACTGCATGCCAGTTGAGCACCTTGCACGTAAAGACAACGAGGTAAGTTTTGAGTGAGCGAATGTCCACTTTAGAGCTCATGCGTTTCGAGGCCTCAAATGAGCAAAATAGTTGTAGCAGGCGAAACACTTAAGGGAAGCAACTGCACCCCCTTGCAATTCTGGAAATAGCTGCATAATTTAGAAGTTTAACTTTGAATTTTCACAACTTTCTGAGGGTAGAAGCACCCAATTACAGTAAGGGCATACGCCAATGGGTCTTTCCGTGTCAAAGTACTTTGCCAAGTCACTGTTAGGCCTATGTTGTTTCAAGCTTGGTCATAATTATTTCATGAACATTATTAATGACCCTTAAATATTGGAAAAGGCAAATACATAAGAACCACAAGAACTGTTGACGGCCTTGCTCCACACTTTGTGGACTACTTATGCTTGGGAATCACCATAGTCTGAAAGTACGTACTTATGAGGCATATTTGCTATAAATTAAAATACCTATTTTTTTCAGAAATTTACAGCAGATTTCATATCTCACACAGAATTTTTAAAAAATTACTGAACTTTAATACATATTTGATAATTACTTTTATAATTCAGTTCATGAAAAATGAACACACATGGTACATGTAAACATTTTTGACCATTGTGTGGTTTAGTTCGTCACACAACAATTCTGCAGTAAATTAAGTTAATCAAAAAGGACTACATGTTAAAAATTAATATTTAAATTTATCTGAAGGATATATTTTTTCTCAACATTGGCATTTAAGAGGAGCAGACATTTGTTGATATCTTATTCTTTGATATCAGTAGAAAAGTTATTTTGAAACAGTTTTTGGTTACAGTTGTAAATCTTCATGCTCTAAACATGCCAAGCATGCCAGTAGATGGCCCATTCTCATTATTCCACTGATGTCTGCAACTTCAAAAGTGTGCTTTGATAAATGAGTATGTCAAACTCTGGAAATGCAAAGGAAACGAGTGACAGGCTTATTTCAGGAGTGTGCCAGCAGCAAAACATTTAGGGTTTCTAAATCATGACTTTATCAACACAAAGTTTTAAAGATGGTGGTTCCTCAAAATTAAAATGAGTTCTGACCCAATTAAGCATTGACTTGGTACTTGTAAATTACAATTGTTGCCTGAGAGGGTGAGGAACTATCAATGAATGTGACAAAACATGGATAATCACATGCACATCTTTATATGTCAATTTAATTACATGAATGTATTTTTTGGACATGTTTACACAGTTTCTTCATATACACTAGATGAGTAATAATTTGCAACATGCATGCTGAAACTTTCAGACATTCTGCAAAGTGATTGTGTACTTTTTTTTACAATAATCCATTATGGTAAAAAGTTTGTATGCTGCCACTTCATTTCTCCCGAGGGTTCAAATCATTTTAGTTACACCTACCAGAATCATCCTGAGTCTCTTTCCACATTAATGTAAAGAATAAGTCTTGGATATAAAAAACTGATGGAGTAGATAACTACCAGGATGAATCAACAAGAGCACGTTATTAACTGTGCTGCAGTGTATCCAGTGATTAGGTTCCCTCACAAAAATCAAAATGTAATATATGTACATAAATAAATGCCAAACATTGGGACTGTTTTTCTTGCAGAACTGATGTGTGGTTGGAAATCTATAAGTCAGCACATTACTACATCCTACTGGAATTAAATAAATTTTTTGTGATCTTGTTCACTGTGAATGATTTATGCTCCATCAAATTATGAATCTGAAGTAACCCTAAGAAAATTGTCACATGTGATAAAATAGTCACCAAAAATATGAAATTACATACATACTCTCCAATCACATAAGCACTTCATTGGAAAGTTCTGTAATCACTGTAGTCATGAGCAGTCCACTTGAACTTAGCTTTGAGTGAAGGTAGCCCATTGGTTTCTCATCTAAACAAAAACAAATCATATTTATTTAATTATATTCTGGCCTTAGCATAAGAGTTTTATAAATAAACATATTGTGTTTTTTCCATACACATCAGTTAATCAACAACCCACCATTTCTGTAACAATTTAATGCACAATTTTACAGGCAGGAGATGTATTATTATGCTAAATTTGCACGGTCAACGCATGATGCATGAGGGCTACAGTATTTTTCTTCAACTGTGTATTATCACGTGCGACATCACGCTGTACTGAAGAGAGACCAGTGTCTAGAGAAACATGACCCAAGATACCGCCAGACTACAGACCTGGTAGAAATCATAAGAGAGGTAAGAAACTACGGAAGACTATGATGAGCAATCAACATAATTAGCCCGAGCATGCATGCATACTAATTCTTGAGAGAAGGAATACCAAACACAGTTCACGTAATTGTGTTGCCCCAAAGTGAGCACCAGATAATTGCACGGCGAACAGGAAAAACTACCACAGCCTTTCACAATCACCGGACACCGCACAGCTAGGCCACACCGGCAAGGAAGAGAGCGGATAAGCCCAAAGCCTCCCCAGCAGAGGACACCCCAGCCAGGTGTATATATGGCAGTGCAATCTTGAGGAACGAAGGTTCATTCCGGCAGCTTGCCTCGACACACCTTGCGCTGAGGCTCTCTGCCTACCCTCTTCTTGAGGAACCATCACTTGCACAGTCATCAGCCGCCTTCCAGCTGCCAGCAACCCGCGTAGAACTGCCATGGTTCTACCCCTGACTCCAGCGTGGAGAGTCTATCCAGCCCCTGAACAATTGACATCAATATACCAAGAACTTAACCTAACACAGCTCAGTGGTACCAGAGTCACTTGAGGACCTACAGTGTGCCTCCATTTGAGACCCTAGTTTTGTTTTATTGAACAGACCAGTATATTTTTGCTCTTCGATTCAGACAGGCCCTTCACCTGTCTTTGACGTAACATCCGTATGTTTTCACGAACCCTTAACCCTACCCCGACCCAAGCTTGTCCACTTAGAAGCACTGGTGCACACCAGGTAGGCACAGGAAACTCAAGACCGGTACATAGAGAGAAAGTACCCCAAACATTTATTGGGCAGAAGACCAACAAGGCAAAGTCCGCAAGGTGACCAGGGAGGCAAATAGGGCCCCAGCCAACTGTAAATCGATGAACCACTGAACCAGCTCTCAGCAACTGAACCGATGGGGAAGGAGAGGAGAGTATGTCAACAGAAATAGACGAGCCCCGTGATTAATACCCAGCAGAAGAGAGACAGAAGAAAACCTGAGGCAAAACTGAGAAAAAGGACACGGACGAGAGCCTCAGGCCAGAAGGAAGAATAAGTAGTTGGCGCATGAGTTACACCGCCCATTCGGATGCATTCAAACAATCCCAAGGGTTGTCCACCCACTCTATCCTACCTAAATTCACACAGAAGGTGTAAATGCCTATATAACGACTGTAAAAAGTTACAGAATAGGGCCCCAAGTCAAATTGGCAGTGGTCCCAATAAAGTGGAATAAAGTGAACATCCACGAGTAAATGGTTTATGCATTTCACCTGCTATCTTCTTCCCCTTCTACCTCTCTCCTGTCCCTTCTTGGGGTTTCACTCTTTTCTGCCACCTGTTGGTATCCCTAGTAATTTCCATTTTGGTACATCCTCTGGTAATGTAGAACAGTGACCACTGTAGTTAGTGGAAATAGGTACTTTACGCTGTCATAGGCACTGTTGTTGGTGTTTACAAAATGGTGACCTCGTATTAAGTGAAAGTGTTTCGTGTGATGGAATTTGCACTAAGAGTGCCGTTGTAACAGTGCAAAGACATTTCTGAACAAGATTTAACAAGTACCCAACACATAGGAACTGCATAGCACGTTGAGTGCAACAGTTCCAATCCAATGAAAGTTTGTGTCCCGGGAAAAGTCGTGGTCGCCCACAAACATTGAGGGAGATGATGGATAGGATCCAAGCTGTGTATGTGAAGAACCCAAAGACACTGACAACATGGGCTAGTCGCAAATTAAATGTATCACAACCCACTGTATGGCATGATCTTTTAAAGCGTCTGTCCTGTAAGCCATACAAACTGCAGCTCACGCAGATGTTGAGACCAGCTGACAAGCCAAAATATGCAACCTTCAGTACTGAGGCAACATTTCACCAAAACTGAATAGTCAATTACCATAATGTTTGGATTTGGGGCACAGAAAACTCTCATGTCATTGTGGAGTATGAGAGACTCGCCAAAAGTGAATGTGTTCTGCGTGATGAGCAGACGCAAAGTGTTTGGACCTTTCTAATTTGCCAAGCCGACTGTCACTGGCCTCACCTACCTGGACATGTTAACAGAATGGCTTATGCCTCAATTAGAGGAAAATTTTTCTAATCTATCTTTCAACAGGATGGTGTTCCTCCTCATTTCCACTGGATTGTTTGTGAACACCTGAATGCCACTCTACGTGGGCACTGGATTGCCCGTGCCAGGAATCATGATTCACCAATGCTGCTCTGGCTTTAATGGTCTCCTGATTTAACATCCTGGAATTCATTCTGGGGGGGTACATTAAGGATGTTGTGTATGCTCCCCCATTCCCACAATACCTGGAAGATTTGAAAAACCGCATCTCTGTAGCCATGGAGCAAATAACCGAGGATATGTTGGGACGTGTCTGGGAAGAAATGGACTATCATCTAGACATCTGATGTGCCACCCAGGGTGCTCATATTCAACACTTGTAATATCCACATAAACTGTATGCACAACAATGGCGCCTCTGACGATGGGTACATGAACTACATATAATTGTGGTTTGTGTATGTCAGTTCAATAAACAATAACCCAGCTTTACTTTTGCACCATCCTTTTTGAATAATCGTGTATGTTAGGTTAGTATTGATTACTGTTGGCATACTACATATTTCCTGTTATAATTTATATTAAAGTTAACCACTTTTTTCATAACTTTTAAAGTAACTACATACAGCTACTACACCTACCTCTTTAGAAGGTGTAGAGAGCCATTGAGATTAACACAATAATCAGGTTTATCCTCCTGTGCCCCAGTCTTTTCTTCATGATTGTCTTTATGGATTCCACAATGTGTTTCAAGTAAAATAAATCTGCACACCAATTCGTAGAGGTGTTAGATTCCGAATGCTGTTGGGGAGTTGTTTTCCACTCCAGCACAATCAGCATAGAAGAACGCTATGGCAAGTAGAGATGCATTTAATGTGAACATAATGGTGTAAGATCTTCCAGTTATGTTGAACAAATATTTTCCTGAGAACATAAAAACATTGTATTAATTCCAAGTCCCTCAGAAAACAAACTATAACAATAATTTGGCAATTTTTATTGCACAAAAATCTTTTAGACACACTGCAAAGAAATGAAATTAGTAAGAAAGATCTTTAATGTATATGTAATTTCAACTGTCTTCAGTTTTTCTGAATAATAATGGTATCTTCAAGCATACAGATAATATAACTTATAAGTGATTGCAGGCTTTCACTGCCATTGTCACTAGTTGCCTTGGATTTTGAGAATGAGTCACATCAAGGTGGTAGAGTATACAGACGATTCACCATGCATTACAGCAGGTAACTTTAGGGTTGTGATCTTCAAATTTTGCATTGCAATGGCGAATTTCTGAAAATTTCCATTCAGTTTTTTATCCTCATTGCACTACTCATTCAAAGCTCACATCAATGCCTGGTATGGACCCGGTATGCATATTTCTTTGAGGAAACTGGAAAGAAAATTAATTGCTCTTTCACAATTTCCCAACAACTTGACCTTTCTATACAAGTGTAGTAGTGAGGGCATCATTCCAAAGGTACTTACAGTCAAATTTCCCGTGAATAGAAAATAGGCTCAAAAAATAGCTCTGAAAGCCAGCATCGCAATGCCAAATGTCCAAAAATCTCCATCCAGTTATCTTTAGGGTTGAAGTTCAATTGGGAGCCAGGTGAATTTCAACCCTGAAGATGCCTGCTACAATGCATGTTGAATCACCATTATATTCTATACTTTGACATGACTCATCCTTGAAAGCCAAGACAACCATAGTAACATATGTTATGGATTAATTTTTTTTTTAACATAGCTTATGAAGGATTTTTTTCAGCCAGATGTTTTGAAATTTTGTGTGGACCATTGGTTGAGAGTTCCGAAGAGAGCGAAAGAGATGGCATACCTAGTGCTACTCCCATAGGCATCGAGGCAAGGCAGACTACATCAAAGATCAAAACTTGGACAGTTCGCTACTTGAGCATGGTGACGTCAGAGATGTAGCTGAATGACGCCATGAACACAGCCATACCTAGTCCTGTCTTGGCCGCCGGCAGAGATGCAGCATAAAAGTGTTCAGCAAATTAGATGCTAATTCATGCTTCTACCAGGTCCCATAAAGTGAGTCAACCCCTCACAATGGTTATAATGACATTTGGTAGAAACATGTACACAAGCTACCCTTCTGATTGAACGCAGCTCCAAAATACCTCAGATTTAAGAGTGCACGAGTCCTGGAGGAAGTGCCCAATGTACTTCAGCATGTGAACGCTGTATTGATGTTAGGAGAGGCAGCAGAGCAATTTGATGGTATACTGCATGAAGTTATAACCAGGTACTGTAAGCATGGCATTACTAAAAACAGGTCTAAACGTATTTTAGGTGGGAACAAGGTAATGTTTTTAGGCCATATTATCTGTGTAACCCAGTAAAGTTAAAACCCTTGTAGAATTTAATGAACCTAGGAACAAAGTGATATACTTAAAAGTCAGGTAAAACTGTTATGTTTCCTAGGTATGGTGAACTATGTAGGGAATTTTATTCCGATAAATATTTAAGTGTTGGAACCACTGAATTCTACTGCGAAAAGATAAAATGTATGTTTGTGAGGTCCACATCAGTAGAAGACCCTTGAAAAGATTCAGACACTATGTCTGGCACACACTAATAAAGAAAAAAACTGGTAGTATGGGTTGTGCACTGCTACAAGTAAATGAGGATACCTCTACTTAAGATTTTTCTTTTGGCTCTTGGATCCTCTCAAAAACTAAACGTCGGTATGTCCAGTTTGAAAAGAGGCCTCTACATTAACTTGGGTATGTGAAAAGCTGCAGGAATACATCCTAGGTTTGCCTATGGTTCATATACCCCTAATTCAAATTTTACAGTCAAAAATGTAGATGAGAACACCAAAGCATCATCAGAGATTTTGTATACAGCTAATAAAGTACAATTATTCAGTTTCTTGTGTACTATAAAAACAGTTAGCTCTTGCCAATTGCTTATCCAGAAATCGAATACCGGTCTCAGAGACCATGGATAAGGAGCTATCTGCAGAGGTTTCAGCAGATATTAAAATGATTGTTAATAGTTTGTCTGTAGCCAAAAATATCCTAGATTGTATTCACCAATAAAACTGGTAAAAAGGGATCAGTGCACATGTCTTCATTTCGTATAAGTATATCCCGTGTGACTCTAACAGTATTGCAGGTCGCGAAGGCACAGGTGAAACCCCTGTATCATTTGTTGCTCGTGCCCATCAGCCACACTGGACGAATGTTCCATGCCACCCAGAGAACTCATGTTCATATTTGTGTTAGTTGGCGGAGGCTAACTGGCACCCTAGGCATTGAGCACACCTCTCACTCGTATCATGACGAGCACGTGGCCAGAGCATTCTGACCACCTCGGATGGCGATATGTCTTTCTGTAGTGCACCCGCGCATTGTGGATTGTCTCAACTGGATATCACGTTGGAGAGAAACGTCAGGACCACTGAGACTATGTTCACTCAGTTTCATAAACAGATAGCTTCAATGAAAGATGGGCAGAAAAAGTGGTATGACAAGAGAGACAGAACACAGGTACTGCAGCCTTTGAAACTGAGGGGAACAGTGTGAATACCAAATACAAAAGCATACAGGCAGGTCACTGGAACACCAAATAAGCATAATTACCTCAGATTATACATGGTCAAAGTAGAAGGCACAGTATTCATGTGCAATGACAGTATTTATTGCCAGCCCCAGTAAAGGAAGGGGATTAGGGTTTAGCTGTGGCTGTGACAAAAGTAGCACCACTCACACGACTCTTCATCGCGGCACTAGTGAAGGCCATAGGTTACCATCCTGTTCAGGGGATGTAGCCAAAACAAGCCCGAGTGAAGAGAATGGGCTGCAACTGAGACAGACAACTTGCAAGTTAGTTGCCCAGTACACGGAATAACAACCAACTTGCAAAGATCAGGTGGATGAGTGACTGACCACATATGTAGCCCTCTAGGAGCCTACATTGAAAATCTAGTGTTTTGCAGGATCTGTGAATGGAATACAGCTCTAAATATAAGAGAAACTGTTCCGCAATAGTACATATTTAATAATGTGGTAATTAATTCTATTTGTAGTATTTGGTTTGTACTGTATTAGTTATATTTGCATTGAGCAGTGCTTCTCCAGGGTTGGGTAATGTTGGGTACAAGTAACTCTCCATGCGTAAAAAAAACTCCAATAGTATAACATATTTCTGAGGGGGTAACAGTTGACACACACATATTCAGTGCCCAGAGGTAAGTGAAATGTAGTGTATAGTGTATTGTATTACACAGATATTTTTATGTATTCTGTATCAGAGGCAAGTGAAACATTGCAGAGTATTATGTTTAGATCATATGTATTCTCTTTTACAGGCAAGTGAAATACCGTAGAGTACAGTGTGTTATTATTGCAAGGATTTGTTATGTATTCAGTGTCAGAAGCAAGTGAAATATTGTGAAGTATGTTTAGTCATACTTATTGGAAAGAGTTGC
The DNA here is from genome assembly GCA_002778355.1 of Clitarchus hookeri. Lineage (NCBI taxonomy): Eukaryota > Metazoa > Arthropoda > Insecta > Phasmatodea > Phasmatidae > Clitarchus > Clitarchus hookeri. Next base: position 481,609 of record NQII01001839.1, on the reverse strand, counting down.
TGTTACTCAGGTAAATAACTTGCATCAATAAAACGGGTGCGATGTTGTGTCAATGACCACAGTGTGTTGCTGGCATCAGTTGCATCTGAACAATGGTGCCAGATGGAGTGAGTGAGTGAGTGAGTGAAGAGATTTGTGCGGCTCTTAACAGCGAGGTCTTGAGAGCCGGTGAGAGTGATTGAGGTGAGTATGGAGCAGTGCCGGAATGATTGGCCGGGGAAAACGAGAGATCACCGAGAAAGTTCGCCGACCAGTGGCATCATCCGGCATGTTTCCCACATGCGAAAATCCGGTGACCAGACTGGGGATTGAACCCGATTCCCCTTGGTGGGAGGCGAGCAGGCTAACTGCTCTACCACTGCAGCCGTGGAGCCAGATGGACGTGTCTGAGGGAGGCAGTCTCTAAAAGCATAAACGGAACTATGATTAGAACACAACAGTGAGTGGCCATCACTTCTCAATGGCACTAACAGCTCAGCAATGGTACTGGCTCCATTTACAATCACTATTATACACCACTGCCGTCACTTGCAACCATCACAGTTTTAAGTATCACCAAAACTGATGTCAGCACAAGAGCATATCCCTCAAATTTTCATACAATTGTACATATTTACTGCATTATGTTATTTTCCAAGGTGTCTAATTACAATGGTAAAATACAATTATGAGGCAATTTTCTTGGAGATAATTTTGCAATTTTAAAAGTTCATTTACTCAATTTTTTTTTAGCAAGAATGATTGAATGGTCGCTGGGGCTTGCATGTTCATATCTGTCTATGTACCTTATTCAAGCTAGCGACAATTGCGTTGCCATGAAAATAGGATTGGTTGCATCTTTTTGATCACTGTGATTATATAGTCACATATACAAGCACTCACATTTAAAACCATTCTTTATATTCTTGTGGCTAAATAACCGTGTGACAGGAAATCCACGTGCGTACCTAGACTAATGCTACTCCATGCCAAGTATATCATGCTTTTATTTCTCTACACAAGTAATGACTGCCTATTGAAATAAATCTATTTTTTAATTTAAATATTTGGATGGTTTAATGCCAGACATGAACTTAACAGGAAAACACCCACTTCTACCATTTTTTTAATTTTTATGCCAAAATTGGTTAGCTTTAATTTTACAAAGTCATTCTTGGGAACCTTGCAAAATGGGGGTCTACTGTATTTTAGTTGTCCGTGCATGTGTTCCCACATGGGTGCCATTAAAACTTATCAAATTTTGTTTTCATATGCTTTGTTAATCTTGCATCACCCCAAACCAAGAGAACGAGAAATGGAGAGCACACAAACAAATACTCTTGTCAAGTAATGAAAAAGAATTCACACTGAAGAGTATGTTCACAAACTGAAACATGATATTAACTATGAGAACCTGTGATGTTATATTTTAAACACAAGAACACTCATGTGAAAAAAAAAAAAAAACCTATGAATGTGCACAACCTTGAAGTTTAGGGCTATAGTGTTTCATGTTAAGCATACACATTTGACAATTGATATTCGATTATTCCCACCATTATATTATGGAAGGTTATTAAATTTTTATACAGCTGTCTTGAATACTACGCTGCAGTCTGCGAACACATATAATATTATCTGTTCTTCCATAAATTCTACTCCTGCACTATGAAGCAATACACCATTATATGGGATTTCTTGGCTTACCCAGTTTGTTATTTCTGGTATGACAATAAAACCACTCTTTATAAACAAAAATGCTTAACTGCCAGTGTAAACAAATGCAACTGGTGAGCTCATATGACTTACATCATAATGCAGTGTTTCAGAAACTAATTTCCCACTTGTACTATGATTGAAAAATGCCCATCAAAAGTTTGTAGAACTATTCATCCAGAAAGTTAACTTTAAGTGCAGAGATGTTGAAATATTGATATAATACGTATTTACTGGATAATGCAATTAAAGCACATAAATGCTGAATGTACACCATCACTCATTGGCCATTTTTAATTAAGTCACTTATTTTATAAGTACTAAACAACTGCAAAATACATTCACACTAATGTAATAAAAGTGACTTTTATTTTGTTTGGAATATTCTTTGTTCTGTGTGAGACTTACAAATCAGAAACATACAAGCAGACAACAAAAAAAAAAGCACCATTGGAAAAGCAATACTTACAGTTACCTACTACTTCCTTTTAATTTGAAGGACACTGGTTTCCACATCACCTTAGAGACCATCATGATCACAGGAGGTACAGTGTTCAATGCGTTACTCCTTTTTTTACATGGTGAGTTCCCCAGTAGGCCTATTGATCCATTTGTAATGCAAACAAACAAGCAGAATTTTAATAAGTGAATATGCAGTCAATGAATACTGGCCATACATATTACAATTACATTGCTCCCTACCAGTCACAATGGACCTGTAGTCCTACCAAAAATACAATTGCTGTGACCAACTTTTTTTAGCACCTGTTAGTGATTATTTTGTTGGTGCTGAATTTTTATTTGTACAACTGTGTCGTCAGAGCCCCTCGTGCCCCAGCCTCTAGCCCGGTCCCAATGGCAACAGCAGGAGCATGGAGAGAAAACCCCAAGTGTGCTAAGTGTAGTAACCTCCCCNCACAGTGTATAGCAGAATAATCCCCAATGTAGTGCAAGAAACTGCAGGAGATAGGGATGGGGATTTTTCCGGGCAGACTGGCTCTTGCCCACTGAGGTCGCAGCGACAGCATTACAGTAAACTAAGTGGGCACTGACTGTGACATCACGCCACCCCCATACTTTCGAATCCCTCATAGCTAAGAGTGGCAGATAAATAATAAAAAGGGAACTTCTCAGAACTAAAAATCAAACATAATAGTTCATAGAATAATTAATTTCATTTTTTTTCAGAATTTGTTTGATTGTTTTAAATTAGGGTTTGTATTTTGATATGCGGCAGATAGAAGGAGTACAGCGGACCCCGCCCCTTCCGCCCGCCATGATGGGCAGTCTGGAAGTATCCGTGGGCGAGGGAGGGCGTGTGTGTTGCGTGGGGGCATTCAACTTAGTTTTTTTCTCTGTTCATGTAATGCTGCCCAAGTTTGAAGTATACCAAAACCTTTTCTTTTTCACCCCCACATTACCTTGCATCACAGCGAACTCATTTAACTAATTAATTTTAACTCCTACACCATGAGCGCAGGTGCATGGGGACTTACGCTTACGGAACTGGCCAACTCCGGAGTGGTTTTTTAATTGTTTAATATCCTGGCCAGCAATGATCTTGCACAGTCATCACTATAACCTTTGTTTAGCGCCCGCTTTCAGGCAACTCGTTTAATAATTATTTGAGAGAGACTGTGTTAATTTTTGTGTTTTTCATTGTACTGTGTGTTCAAAGGTAACATGTAATTACTGGGCAATAAAACCTACGCTACTTATATCTGTGTATGAGAGTTCTACCCAATTTTCGCTCATGTAAGTAAGAGAATGTGTAGTGTAAATTCAACCATAACCCAGCAGTTGCAGAGACATAGCCACCATGTGGTTGGACCACAGTTGCCGGTGCTCACTGCTGCCAGGCAGGCAAATAGAACTTCATCCATACTCATGCTCTCATCTGTGTTGGCCTGTGGCTAGCTGGCGCTCATGAACGTACAAACCCCTTAAAATGTACTTCTTAATTATAGTGAGCACCAGATTCAGCAGGGTTTTAAACCCCCTGACGGCAGCAACTGTGTGTGGCATTTTTTTTTTTTTGATTACCAGGACGACTGTGCCTGGAAGCACCTGAAACACAGCAGTCAGGAGAAGTGCCTTTGGCTGCTATTAAAGCACTATTTAATTGCAATGCTGTTATACAGTCTGTATTCACTGTGAGGTACTTCTCCAATTATGATACTGCTTGTTTATTTGCTGATTAATGGTTAAAGACTATCAGCTGGTGTCTGGACAATTGTCACATGAAAAAAAATTCTAATGTTTTCAGATTTCTTGGTTTACTGGGCTAAAAGTTTTGCAGAAGCATACCAACATAATCAAAAGAAATCAATAATGGGTGATACAAAATTGAAAATCCACTGTGGCTATTTTTCTACCCAAGACATTTTGCCAAGTATTCTATTGTCAAGATTTCTTTGGGTTGTCATACTGAGTGGCTCACATACGCACCACATATTATCTTGGGATGCTTGAAAGGCAAGCTTCAGAAAGCAGTTGGTATTTTTTAACTGCTTTTACATTATGCAAAATACATGCAAAAACCATGCTTGATCCTTTATGTACCCCCATGGAAAAAAATCACATGGGGTAAGATCCGGGCTTCTTAGGGGCCAGTAATGAAGAGCCTGGTCACCAGCTGCTCCGCGACCAAACCAGTGTTGCGGCAACGTCTCGTTCAGGTATCCGCGAACAGCTAGGTCCCAATGGGGTGGTGCACCATAAAGGAAACATCAGACCGTCCCCTTCACATTGACGTGTCGAATGCGAGCTCGCTACCCCCTCACCACCTCAAATCGAAAGTTACAAACGCCATCCAAACCGCAACACCGGACATGCTGACAAGAGCATGGAACGAGTTTGATAATCACGTAGATGTCGTTCAGGCCGCTCATGGTGGTCACATTGAACATTTATGAATGTATGGTAAACGAACTTTACAGTTCCATGGTTCATTTGATTGGTCAATAAAGGTTGTAGGTTGTTTGGTTTTGATATTATAGACCTTCAAAGTTGGGGTATTCTTTTATATTCATCCTGTATTTCTCATGCAAGGCCTCATATGAAATTCATTTTGCATTACGTAAAATCAGCTTAAGTTTCAATGAAAACTGTTCAACATGCTATACCAAAGTTTGCACATCATGGCAACATATATTCACCATCTCCTATGTTTGCCTAAATCCACCTGAATCATTTATCAACATTTCTCAGACCAGAAAACAAATATACTGACAAAAAGTAGTTAAATGCTTCTAATAAAATTTCCTTTTCAACATACTTTAGAAATTGTACACTCACATAACGACAAACATGTGACAATGTCACACACACTCACACACATGAAAACCTGTTAAAATTTTCCAAATGGTAAACAATAGCAACAGTAACATATCCAGTGCTCAGTCAGGGTACATGAGCAGTATTCCTTACTGCACCTAGTCAACATTAATGCTGGCCTAAAGCAGAACATAGCTCAGATACTATCACTAGAAATTGAATTAAACCCAAAAAATGAATAATATACTGTGTGGCTGCCATTACTAAATTCATCTATGGGATGCATTTCTTTCTAAATCATTGTGGAGAGCATATGCATATAAAAATTTATTTTAGAGAGGTTCCAAAAAAAAAAAAAAACATTTCAATTGGATAGAAAAACATGGGGTTGTTCCCACACAGTTTGTTTTCTATAATGTTTGAAACTGTAGAGTGGAAAGAACATACCTAGTCATTAATAACTGCTTTGCTACAATTACTAGAAACATTTCTACAGTAACAAATGCACTTCCAGTAACTTGTATAAGCAATATCAATACAGACAACACCTACACATCGCCACACAGAGTACTGTTTTGATGAAGATCACTATGTTATCACTGAAATCCATTACAAAATATCTGGTTCCAGCAAGTTCATGGACTTCCGTGTAACATTCTACAGGTTTTGTGGGGCCATGCCCAAGGTAAATTGTGCCTACATCTGTGCCCATTATATGATCCATTAATCATGTTAATATTTCATTACTGGCTGCAAACTTCAGGGATAGCACCACTGTTAACTAGAAAACTGAAATTGGGTTCTACACTTATTATCATGCTTGTGGCAGTATGCTAACAGATTATTACAGAATTATATCGCATAATAATAATGATTGAAAAGATGGTGAGCAATGGCTTGGCAGGTACACTTCTAATGTTTTGTGAAGATTATGGTGTCATTCATGTTGGTTCAACCAGGCCATAGCCCCCACCATCTCAGAATGTGATGTTATTTGGTGGGATAGTAGTAGATCTTGGTGGGAGAAAATGTGGTATAACTTCATGCTGAGTTTTTTTTTCTTTGAGATTTACTAAATTCAAAAACTACATATGTGGGTTGAAGACCGTGACATACCACCGACGAGAATGTAATTCTTAAAATACCCCCACCCCCTCCACCTAACCACTTTTCACATCCTACAAGCAGCAAGTGGACACGGCGATAAAAAGAATTGTGGCTTCGGATTTTGTCCGGTAAATATAAAGTCCTCTGATTAGAGGTACAGTAAACAGAGGCATTACTGTATTATGTTCTTCTCCTCCATTATGGGAAAGTCTTACCCAGCTTTTCATGGATTCTGAGATGCATGGTGCCATTTTGAAGAAAAATTCACCTAATTTTACGCATATACTTGTAAATAAAGTATTGTCATTGTGGAAAGAACGAAACATACAAACCGAGTTTCCATTTCCCTTAAAACCCATTTAAAGCTATTGTAAATATTTGTTTGACTTTGCAAGCTATATGTACACTACCCTGGGTGGGAATCAGTATTTTGGCTTCTGTACCCAAAAGAGCAAGAAGATGGTTCTGGACGGTATGGCTGCTCACAGGTCATTGTGGTGCAGCACTGAATTGGCAAGTGATGGCTGCACGGTGGCCTGTCTATCAGCTGTTACCAATGGAGCTAGCAAAGAGCAACCCCTGTCATCGTACGCCATAGCAGATGTCCCTGACACCAGTGGTTTTACCTAAATCCACAATCTCAAGGTATACTCTTGACATGATGACTATTAGAAATTGCAGTGCCTGCATGATTTCGGAGATTAAGTGCTCCATACACCTGGCCCCAAAATTCTGGCCATGATCAGATGCACTGAGATCTTGTTTCTTCCCCATTCTATGCTCGACTGTTACTCAGATGGCCAGTATAAGGTCTGACGACACCCCAGTTACATGTGGCTGGGCACTATTCCATTCAACGGGGGTGACCACACAACACTATTTAGCCAAAATAGTAAGTGTGTCTAATTCAACTGCTCATGATAGAATAGTGAAATTCATGTATTACTGGTGTGCTGAAGTCATCCATGCAAAATAATTAATAGCAAAAATAGTGGTGTCACTAATCTGAAATATTACACCTTGGGAAAACTGGCAGTGTTAAAATGCTGCAATCCCCAAGTACAACATAAGCGAGTGGACCGTGGACTGGAGGATAGGGGTAAAGACTGACACTAACCAACTGTACATCAGAACAGCAGAGAAACATTAAGACAATAGAGAAAAGTTAAAAAAAAATGGCTTGATAATTAGCACATTGCAACTGAAGTAAACTAACAGTTTCATCACTTTTTCAGATACTTTAAGTGGCCAAATTTTTGTTTATAACTAAGTTATATTTGTCCCTATTAAGTTGACTTCCTTAAAATTGTCAAGTGTATTCATTTCCATGTGGTTTTATATAACAGTTGTGCATTTGGTTGATACGATAATGAGTATCTTGCTGCAACTAGAATAGAAGTGATGCACATACGTAGTTTTTAAGGCCAGGCTGGATGGTGACTTTTCTTTCCGCATGCTGGTTTAGCTGCTGGTTTAGTCCGCCACTGTGTGCAGCAATGTGTATCATGTACTCCTGCTCACATTCATAATGTGAACGGAGAGCGGGGGTGGGAGGATGATGTGGTGGCAGTTGCTGATGATTGATGATGCATCCTGATACTCTTATCACAAAATGTGAGGTTTTTGGTTAACTTTTTGTGTCGGCACATCACTCAAAGCGACAGTAGTGACCTCCTGTGTTTTAAGCCTTTGTGAACCATATTTTAACAAGTACGCGACGAGAAAGAAGCATTGTATTCTATTTACAGAATCTTCACACTTTGTGATTCAAACTTCTGAAAAATCAAACCATGTATGACGCGTTTGGTAATACTTCTGTTAACATGAATGTATTTTATTTTTGGTTAATTGAACCATTACTTAAAATTATCTATAAATTATAATATATCATTTATAATTAATATTATTAAGAACAGAAAGAAAATAGGTTTGTTGGTAATGCCTAACAAAAAATAGTTCTCACGTAAAATATTATTAAACTGAGTGCTTACGAAAACAGTATGTTGTCCCTTTGGTGTCTTTTTCTAAATTTTGTCAATCTTTGTTTGCATGAAGCCGAGGAATTGCCTAAAAGTAGAACTTAAGAGGTACTTCAGAAAACTTGGAATTAAACGTGGATGGACTATAACATCACTGCCAACATTATCTCGTCAGAAATATAAAAAAAGGTAGATGCAGCTTATGCAAACTGCTAAAATTCAGAAGCAATGTTTGTACCAATTAATGTTTCTTTGTATGGTGTAAAATTTAACCTTGTATTTTGCTTTTCTTTCCAAAATTTTCCATTTTGTATAGAGGGTATAGTACACTCAGAGTATTGTGAGGGTACGACTCACATTTTGTATAGAGGGTATAGTACACTCAGAGTATTGTGAGGGTACGACTCACATTTTGTATAGAGGGTATAGTACACTCAGAGTATTGTGAGGGTACGACTCACATTTTGTATAGAGGGTATAGTACACTCAGAGTATTGTGAGGGTACGACTCACATTTTGTATAGAGGGTATAGTACACTCAGAGTATTGTGAGGGTACGACTCACATTTTGTATAGAGGGTATAGTACACTCAGAGTATTGTGAGGGTACGACTCACATTTTGTATAGAGGGTATAGTACACTCAGAGTATTGTGAGGGTACGACTCACATTTCTTGCTGTTCAAGATTTATCTAACAGCCCAGCATTTAACATTTACTGATACAGTCTTTTTGAAATAAACTGAGAATTGCTATTATTTAATTTACATAAAATATGATTATAAAACTAATCTGCAAAAGCTAGTTGTGTACATTTTCTAATATGTACTCGTGCTGGAATATAAGACCGCATTTATAAGTTTAACATAAGACTTTCAAAAGTCAGCGAACTTTAAAACAGTTGTATAACAATATCCTTTATCCAGACCTGAAATATCCTTCATCTTCTGATTTTCAAAGTTCAAATTAAAACTTCTGGATTCTGTAGATGAAATTTGAGTTTTCGTGAATCACTGAACAGGTTTACGTGTATCGCTCTACCTATAAAACTACTTCTGAAGGTTTCAACTCGTTTTTATTTTGAAGATCAAAGTAAAAATATAAAGTAAGTCCCTGATTACAGTACATCTAGGAGCATTCTTTTAATATATTTTGTAGTGACGTGCAAAAATATGTTTCTCTCACACACACATTTTTATGGCATTGCAGTTGCGAAAAGAGAATTCTACCAAGACGTCATAGATGAATTTGCTTCTGGGAACAGTACACACGTTCATGACATTCAAACCCGAAGTTATGTGTTTCGAAGAATCTTAGCAACTCCGGCCAAAGAAGTCACCCATTAGCCTCATGCGGAGAAAGCCGGATATATACGCAATATTTATTTTTTGTCTATTTTTGTTAGGAAACCTACATGTTGCAGCCTGAGACATGCCTTCAAGTGTTTTATTACAAAATCTCACGTGTCTCCTTTCTTTGAAGAGGTAGAATGTCCGCAACAGTGACTTTTTCACATCTCAGGTAAGAGTGGAATAGAGCTTCAAGAGGATTGGACATATAGCCTGAAAACCACTACATAAATATTTCAATCAATACTATCATATTCTTACAATTTAAAAAAAAAAAATTTGAATCCAATAAAACAAAAGTATGCTTCAAAATCTACAAATAGGTTTTTGTTCAAAAGTGATATAACAAAAAATACGGAATTAGTGAAAGAACTTATTTTATGGCCTTAAACAGAGGTTGTAGGTGATGGGGTAGCTGCTCTGGAATTGGACAGCTCGCTTCCAGACTAAACACTTCAAGGTATACAGCCTTCATTACTTGAAACTGATGCTGTCACCAGTGCCACATTTGCTTGTTGCACATTTTCATATAGGAGCAGAGAACATTGCTGACATGGGCAGCATTCACCATTTTACACTGAACCCAGAAAATAGGTTTTCAAAATAAACTTGGGGGAAAGTTTTTTATGTTGCTTTCATTTCAATTTTGATATAATCAAAAATGTAAATCTTTCACGAAAAGTACAATTAACATTTAATGCTATATCTACATATTGGTGCTGTTATGGCGAACACAATATTTTTTGAAGCATTACATTGACCAGAAAACATTGCTGACACAGGCAGCAAATACTATTTTAAACCAAAACAAGACATTTATTTAATAAAAAAAGCCTAGTGGCAATTCAGTTACAAGCTGAATACACTTATAATTTAACATTTTATGTCATTAATTAAAAGGGACTATGGGGGTAAGATTGATTGCCTCCCACTAAAGTGAACTGGGTTTGATTCCGAGCAGGGCTGCTCCCGGATTTTCGCAAGTGGGAATCGTGCCGGTCAATGACGCTGGTTGAGAGGTTTTCTCGGGGATCTCGTTTTATCCGTCCTTGCATTCCAGTGCTTCTCCATACTCACCTCACTTCACCCTCATCAGCTTTCAAGACTTCAATGTAAAAAAAAACCACCCAAATATCCCCATTCTACTCTCCATTAAATAAAAGTGAAATTAACATTAAACCCTAGCCCTAATGTTATATATAACCTTCATTACATTATAATTGTACTTTAACATACAACAAAACAATTCATAAATCTTTACACTGTTGACGAGAGCAGCTTTCACTATTTTATATTAATTATAGATGTATGATGATGTGTTAATTTTGGAGGTCTCTGGTATAATAGGGTTAATTGGTTCTAATTGCTAATATTTTTTTGTACAAAATTGTGATTTATAGGTACGCAAAAGAAATACTTTTCAGGCAGATTTGTAGCACAGCTTCACCCCATGCAGTAGTATTGACAATTGAACAAAATTTTTCAGGCACCATAAATTCACGAGTACCAATTATGGACTTACGGGTTAATGAAAGTGAGGGCAGTCACATTGGCTGATTAGCTAACTGTTTGAAACTGTAGATCCAATTTCACCCAGGTGATATGTTCGAGGTAAGATTTGAACAAAATAGATTTGTATACGATTTTCTCTAACCAGATTAATAAACCAACTCGGCCACATTAGAGAATATTTTAGTTTGTTGCAAATTCTTTGTGAGGATGAATTAGTTTGTAAACATTGCAGTCTTACGGTATGTTTCAAAAATTTTATATAAAAAAAATAACTGCATTTATAGTGAACCCTTAATTTAAAAGACCTTCACATATAAACCACAATTTCAACAGAAAAAAAATTGTGCAACAATTCATACTTATTTTTAGATCAAATAGGGACACTTCCTAAAAAATTCAGTTATGTATATATTAACCCCATTAATATAATTACCATATATACAGAATGTTGCAGAAATACATGTCGATACATCAGGAAAACAATCCCCACGTCTACAGGAAGAAAACATTTTATATGAACATAGTTCCAGAAATGCTTAGTTTCATTACTACGGCTCCCATTACCTGTGGGCTGAATGATGTTTGTGTGGAATGCCATCACAGCTGTAATATGACGACAGCCACACATATGCATCAGTCTTATGTGGGTACAGTTAGAGAATGGGCTATTCAAACGCGGAGTTAGCTGATGCGCATCTTATGTGTTGGTTGGGAAACTGTAACGGCAGCGCCGCACAATGTTTGTAATGTGTAAGATTCCCAGAACAAGGATGCCCAGATAAGAAAACATTTAAAGCAATCCATTGCCATCTGAGAGAACATGGAACGTTCAAGCCCACCATTTGCAACAGGGAACGGCCAAGATGGACGAGGACGCTAGAGTTGGAGGAGGTGTTTTGCATGAGGTCGACGAGAACCCTAAACACTGCAAGTAGCTACTACATTTAATGTTGACCACACGTTGGTGTGGAGAGTGCTGCATGAGAGTATGCTGTATCCATACCATTTACAGCGTGTTCAGGTTCTGACACCAGCGAATTTCCTGCATGATGTATGTTCTGCCTTTGGTTTGTCAGACAATGTGTGAACCCCGCCTTCTGTGAATCAAGTGTTTTTTATGGATAAGGCAACATTCCAACGGGACCAGATCATTAATTACTACAATCAATACATATGGGAACACAAAAATCCTCACGCAATTGTACAAACACGGCATCAACAACAATTCACAGTCCATGTTTGGTTAGGCATTGTTGGAGACTGTTTAGTGGGACCACATTTTCTGTCAAGGAGACTTACCGGTCAAATGTATGAAGCATTCCTGACAAACGACATGCCTGTTCCTTTGGAAAATTTCCCATTGCAGATATGACAAAACATGTATTTTATGCATGATGTAGCACCTGCTCATTTCTCTGTCTGTGCTCGTCAGTGCATAAATAAATATGTATTTGGTGACCACTGAATAGGTAGGGGTGGACCTTGGCCCCCATGGGGTACTGATTTGAATCCACTAGACTTATTTGTGGGGACATCTAAAGGCATTTGTATATGCAACCCCAGTGGAAGATGTGGGAATACTTTGTAACTGTATTGTGTTAGGCTGCAAAACAATCAGGAATTCTCCAGGGATACATCAAAACATCTGGGAGTCCATGCAATGGTGGGTTGACACATGTATCTGTGCTGATGGATAGCAGTTTAAACATTTCCTTTTAAGTCTGCAATGTGCCAACAAAAAGCTTTCACACATGTGTAATCAATTTCTGTGCACTTCGTATGTTCTGGTGTAGTGTCGTGGTATGCAGTGACATACAATGTACGTTGTTATGGAAGCTGTAGTAAAGAAACTAAGCATTTCTAGACTTACGTTCAAATAACATTTTTTATTCCTCTAGATGTAAGGATTGTTTCCCCAAAGTATTGGCATGTATTTTTGCAACATTCTTTGTAATACTATCAGGAAAAGTACTTTTCTCATCTGCACTTTATTTTTCAAATTATCACTCTCTCGAAATGTAAAATTTTTAACTCCTTTGTAAACAATTAAAATGGTTTCCTGTTGGCTATCGTGTGTGTGACATAGTTGTTCGTTTTGGTTTACTCAACTTAATTTCAGCATATAAACATGTTGGCTGGTCACCATCAATTACACACAAACGTTGAAATGTGAACTGGATGAAATTGTTGTTGGAAAAGTATGTTTCCTGCTAAATTTAATTGCTATTTTAAAACTGATTTCTGTATATTTTTTTCACTGCATTTATTAATGTTTCAGATGTCATCAGTGTTTCAAAACACCATTTCAGTACATACAGTATTAGGTTATGAATCTATAACTTGCAATATATTTTATCCAAGAATTTTACTCTCAAGAATAACAACTAATCTGGACTTTTATACATCACTGATTTAGAGCAATATCATTTTGCTTAATTTAAATCTTTTCCTGCACACACATACCTTTCAAAAACATTAAAACATTTTTAGGGACATTTGAAGAACATTTAATTTCTGTATGGATATAAATTAGTTATCGTGATATTTTGATATCCCAATGTTTTGAAATTTGTTCCAAATAATTTAAGGATAAGATTGAGCATATATGGACTAAATTAGCATGATATTGGTTTTATTATTCCAGAAATGTTTTAAACGTAAGCCTTAGCAGGGTTAAGGAAGAGCACATTGCACAACAGTTGCTTTACAATTTTGAAAGATAACATTATTAACATTCTACTTGACCAAACAAACCATTTTAGTATTTTAATAACAAAGTACAAAAACACATTACTGTGTAATAGTGTACACTATTAGTTTTTGCAAATTGCAACAGTAATCTCTCAATGGCTATAAGGTACTGCCATTAAATTAACATCACCGTGTTTTGAATTATGCTAGTGCAATTACAATAAGAAAACATGTTTACTAAATGATGAACTGATCTTCACACACAAAATATGTACCTTTGTCGCTAATTACTGAGTAATTCAAGACTTGTATATTTCATTATCAATAAAACCTCGATACACTGATAAAGTGTCGGACATGCATGGTATACATTAGTATCTTTATATTTGAGCTCTCATGGACAGCAGTATTTTGTAAAATTTCCTATATGAGACCAAGGACTATTTCTGAGACAGACAGCATTTAACATTTACCCACATAGACCAGGAAATGTATTTGTCCTGAATATCTCGGGCGCTAGTGCTGTCACAGGCAGCATACCAATTTATTTATATTTGAATAAAATTTGATTCACTGTCAAACTGTTTGGACATGAATAGGATACATTATCATCATTACAGTTAAGATCCCATGGGAAGCAGAGTATTCTAAAAATTCCAATACAAGACCACGAATTATTACTGCCAAATGCAGCTTTCACCAATTCACACACAGACCAGAAAATATATTTCTCCAAAATTATCTCAGGGTTCAGTGCTGACATGGGTAGCAAATCATTTTCATTAGATTTTTACAAAAATCTGGATTCATGAATAAAACGGGGAACAGTCCGGGAACACTTTAATATTAATTTCATTATATGGGTGCTGTCATGGAATGCACAGTGTTTTGTAAAAATTTACTGTCACATAAAGCATAACATTTTATTTAGCTGTTAATAAAATCTTGAAAATATCCAGACATGCATGGTATACATTAGTATCATTATATTTTAGATATCACTGCCAGAACAGAATTTTGTAAAACTTCCAGTATATGACAAGTGGACTATTTAAGACACAGGTGGCTTTTACCATTTCACATATATACCAAAAAATTTAATTCTTTAAAATTACCACAGGAGCCAGTGCTGTCATGAGCAGCATACCATAGTATTCAGATTTAGTAAAACCTTCATTCACTGAATAAGTGTAGAACATGCATGGAATACATTAATATTGTTATATTGCGGCTCTCGTGGGCTTCACAGTTTTTTCTAAAAGTTTAAACACAGGACTTCCAAATATTGATGAAGTAGGCAGCTTTTACCATTCAACACACAGACCACAAAATGTAGTTCTTTAAAATTGCCACAAAAGCCAGTGCTGTCACTGGTGGCATAACATTTTATTATGATTTGAATAACACCTCTATTCACCAACGAAATATTGGACATGCTTGAGATACATTAACATCATAATATTTGGGCTGTCACGGAAACAGTATATTGTAAATCTTCTAATGTAAGACCAACGACTATTTTTAAGACAGACAGCATTCACTTTTACTCACACAGACCAAAAAATATAAAATAACATTTCTCTAAAATATCTTGGGGGAGGGAGGGGGAGGCTGGTGCTGTCACGGGCAACATATCAATTTATTTATTGAGATTTAAATAAAATCTTGATTACCTTTTAAAATGTTTGGGCATGGATGGAATACATTAGTGTCATTATATTTGGGCTCTAAAGGGCAGCACAGTACTTTGTATAACTTCCAATACTAGACCAACGACTATAACTGACACAGGCAGCTTTTTCCTTTTATACACATACCAGATGATATATTTCCTTGAAATTACCTCAGGCCAGTACTGTCACGTGCAGCATACAATTTCATTTAGATTTGAAAGAAAATATGTATGCTAACCCGGCATGAGCAGAATCCTTAGGCCAAATTAATAGGGAAACATATATACGACATAGGACCTGAAGTTATTTCCGAGGGTGGTAGAGGCCCTGGAACGTTGCGATTGGAAATGTGTTATGCAAAGATAAATTGGAAACCACCTACGACTAAGCAGTCAAAATTGGCATACAAGCAAATGTTTACAAGGCAGGTTACCATACAAAATGGCGTTACATAGACTACACCCCTTCATACATTAAATAGGGATTGGTACCCTCCAATTGTTTAGAACTTTGTAACCCTACACTAGAAGCAATTTGACATGACATTTTAGTAATCAGCATTAAAAAAGGTGATAAATAATCACCTTGGTAGTATTTACTTATCCCTACCATTTCTTGAGAAATCACATGTTTAGTTGGAAAGCATATTTATGGTTGCCTGGGAGGTAGGCAACCTGTACCACTGTTGTGCATGAAGTGTGAACTGATACCCTGGCTAATGACCCTGTCCTAAGGCAAAATGTTTAAAAGATAGTGGATGGCTTAGAAGTTATTGGGGGTAAGTGCCTCATTGCAGAGGTTCTTGTTGTCGTACCAAGTAGTGACAAGGTTGCCTGCCTGCTGGCATTGTGTTGGTAGTTTACGCAGCAGACATTTCTTCACATGTGAGATGGTGTGGAGTAATGAGGAACTGACGGACATGCATCTCACGTCTGGTGAAATTATGTGTAATGCATCAGTTGTGCATTGTCAATACGCCTAAAAGTTTCCAGCTCGTCATTTACCGGTTGCACGTACATTCACTTCAGTTCATCAGCGTTTGGATGATGACCTGCCACAACTACTTGAAGATGTACCACTGAATCTATGAGAAGATATATGGTACTTTTTTGCACAATGGTACACCAGCACACTTTAATCGCACAGCAAGGCAGCACATGAATGTGCGATACTCAGTGCGATGGATTGGCTGAGGTGGACCAGTGGGTTGGCCACCCAGATTACCAGACCTAAAACCAGTCGACTTCTGCTTATGGGGTCAAGGGCAAAGGTGTATGCAACTGATGTGGACAATGTGGAGTATCTCTTGCAACATATTTTAGATGCATGCCGTACCGCGCAGGTTTATCCCAGAATGTTGCAGCATGTGCACCAGTCATATGAGGATCACATTCATGCATGTATGGAGATGGATCGCTCACACTTTGACCATATGCTGTAACATGTAAATTTTTCGCATTCCAAATCACTGATACTCAAAACCGGTGTTAGTTTTTTTCGACTAACCCACACTGCCACCATTTGTCCTGCATTAGGACAAAAACACGAACCAGGTTGTCAGTTGGTATGTCTGTAACTACAGTGAGAGATACAGGCTGCCTACCTCCCAGGCAACCATTAATCTGCCGTCAAAATTAAAAATGTGATTTCTGCTTCAATGGTCAGTATTAGCGGATACTACCAAGGTGACCTTTTTTATTGCTTTCTGCATGCTGATTACTAACATGTCATGTCAAATTGTTCCAAGCGCAGAGTTACAAAGTTCTAAGCAATTGGAGGGCCAAACCCTATTTAATAAACAAAGGGGTGTACTCTCCATTATGCTGTTTTGTGTGATAACCTGTCTTGCAAACGTTTGCCTGTATACCAATTTTCGTTACACACACACTCACATGCACATGCGTGCACACACACACAGGATGATTCACGAGGAGTTACCGCCACTCACAGGGCTTATTACATACATCATTTGGAGCAAAATATGTCATATAAATGCGGGTCCTATTCCCAACTTTTACGGAGTACTTTAAAACATTTGAAACATGACGACTAAAATAATAGCCTAGCCCTTTCAGTAGTAAATACAGGGATGTATTATCAGACAGTACAGTTTATAGTTGAGCATCTCAATTGCATCTAACAAGTGTATAAATGATGTTCAAAGTTTTTCCATCGACTTCCATACACTTGGCCGCATGCTTATGAACCGCACATGTTGCTCTATGTAGCTGCACGCTGCTATCTTTGATTTCTGTAGCGGCTGCAAGATACACGGAAGTAGTTCCTCACATGTTTGTGCAGTCCTTTGGTAAACACCATCCTTCATCCATCCCCATGCGAAATAATCTAGTGGTGATATATCTGGCGATTGAGGAGGCCAGGGGTGAAAATCGCCTCATCCTATCCATCTCTCAGGGAAATACACCATCATGGTGGAAGATCATACGATGTCTCACTAATAACGGAATATCCTCAAGTAACAGTGGCAGTTCTTGCAACAACTGCAGAAAACACCACACCAGTCAAGCGTCCCGGGAAAATGAATGGCCCAATCAGCTGATCGAGTAGGACACCACCCACACATTGATGTTGAAACAGTGTTGAAAACTTCTTTCCACTGTAGGATGGGTATGCTAATTATCAAATTAATCCAGGGACCTTTGCTGTCAAGGCCATCATGCCATCCTGTTTAGATTTTAATGTAAATATATTTCTGTTAAAATTACTTTATGGGCAAGTACTATAACAGGCAGCTATTTTCTTTAGATTTGAATAAAACCTTGATACACTGCTGAAGTGTTCAGTGTATTAATGTATCCCATTCATTATCCATATCCCATCATGGTCCAGGGACTATTGCTAACAAAGACATAATTTACATCTTTACACACAGACAAGAAAATATATTTCTACAAAATACCTCAGGGGGTTTTTGCTGTCATGGGCCCTATACTTTTCTATTTAGACTTCACTAAATTTTTTTCCTCGAAAATCACCTCAGGGTCCAGTGCTGTCACAGGCAGCATACCATTTTA
Source organism: Clitarchus hookeri (assembly GCA_002778355.1). Classification (NCBI taxonomy): domain Eukaryota; kingdom Metazoa; phylum Arthropoda; class Insecta; order Phasmatodea; family Phasmatidae; genus Clitarchus; species Clitarchus hookeri. The sequence goes on along the minus strand of NQII01001839.1, from coordinate 463,293 downwards.
TTTTATTTGAAGACAACCTAGATTCAATTATATATTATTATGGGACACGCATGGGATACATTTAATATTACAATATTTGGGAGGGGCAGAACAGTATTTGGTAAAACTTCTAGTACAGCAGGAGGGCAAGGCTACTTTTGGCCACCCAAAGTTTACCCAAAAGGGGCAGATAGCCATTTTGCCCTTCCAAAATTGCCATGCATTGATAAGGAATAATTTTTCAACAAATGTTGATTTAATGGAATTTTTTTACAACCATTTCAAGTTATCATTCAACCGAAACCTGATCAAAAGCTTTCTCATTTTTAAGACTAATTATTCTTGTTAAATTAGTTGGACAGGGAGATACTGCAAATTGTACTATGCAAAATAAATTTCTTCACTTAGAAGAGGTTCATAGATTGATTATGACCCTGAAAGCAAGCATTCAATTTTTCAGAGGAAGTGCCCAATAAATCTGGTTTGAAACAAGAGAAGAAAAAAAAACAGCAGAAATACATGCACCTAATTTACCCAGGAGGAAAAAGATTTCCCAACAATACAACAATTCTCAAAATAAATCAACATAGCAGTTTGATTTAGTGGAGCAATGGTACAGCTGTGTATTTTTCAAAATCATGGATAGGATTGTATATAGTTTCATTTCATTGCTGGAAGTGGAGCTGTTTCTGCTTGGGAGTGATGTAAACAAAGAAGTAGTTTTGCAATTCTACAAATATGTCGACCCTGAACATCTTTTTTTTTCATAGAGGAATGTTTCATAATTTGCTGCAGAATGAAGGGAAAGTTGTTGATAACTTAGAAGATATTATTAATCACTTCAAGCAAGGTGATTGTAAGGTTTTGCTCTCAGAACTCTTCAAGTTTTTAAAATTGTGATGACAATTCCTGTGTCAACATCAACAGTAGAGAGGCATTTCTCTGGTCTTAAACACTTAAGATGTACTTGTGTTCAACAATGGAACAGCTGAGGTTAAATTCGGTGAGCATTTTATGTATCCACATTGAGACTGCTGTAGCATTATATGACTTCATAGCCAGAAATGAGAAAGGAAAATGGAAATTCCTTCAAAGAATTGCATTTCCACATGAAAACTGTTACTTTGTTACATTTTGTGGTTAAGCAAAGAAATAGGACATTCCTTCAGTAAAGGTATTTGTGTCACATTTGAACTAAGTTCTATCATTCTGCTAATTTTGTCATGTTGAGATGAGAAAGTTTTTAATACATGCAGTATAACGGCCACAAAAATATTGGCTTTGTTTCTTTCCTACATAGAAAAGAAATCTAAAAATAAATGTGCTTCGGTCAAGACACCATCTATCATACATGGAAATAATTCAACACCAGTATATAACATTCATATAAAGTTTATCACTATATAAATATAATACTGATTTTGAGTGGGCAAGACTCAGGCTATGAAAACATGGTATCATTCAAATTTCACCTTAAAAATATTAAAATTCCTACCTGCGGTACATTCAATGTTTAGGTAAGAAGATATGCTTAAAAAGCCCCCATTTCGAACCGGGGGAGAACCCCCGGAACACCCCACTTTATTGGAGAGATTGGTGATCTTTCATAACAAATACATTTTAATTCTTGACCTCCCCAATATCTAATTGAAGTCGGCAGTACTGCAGTACAGGACCAAGGACTATTTCTGACAAAGACAGCATTCACCAATTTACAAAAACACAAGAAAATATATTTCACCAAAATACCCTAGGGGCCAGAGTTGTCACAGGCAGCAGCATAACTTTTCTTTTGATTTGAATGTAAATATATTTCTCGAAACTTACCTAAGCGGCAAATGTTGTCACGGGCAGTATACCATTTTATTTTTATTTGAATAAAACCTAGATTCACTTACAAATTATGGGACATGCATTAGATACATATAATATCATAATATTTGGGCTGTCACAGGCAGTATAGTATTTGGTAAAACTTCCAATACAGGACCAAGGACTATTGCTAATGAAGGCATCATTCAACAATTTACACTAACAAGAAAATATATTTCTCCAAAATTACGTCAGAGACAAGTGCTGTCACGGTGCAGCATACCTTTTTTTTTTTTTTTTGATTTGAATAAAACATAAATTCACTTATAAGTTGTATGATCAGAATACAGTAATATCATCATATTTGGTCAAAAGCAGCTTTCACCATTTCACACACTGCTACAACAAAATATACAGTAAACTCCTGATTTTCCAGGATAATGACTGGCTAAGGGTTCATGAATAACCAATATTCACAGTTAAAGCAATGGGGGATAAAAAAATGTTTACATGCTGTACACATACATTATGTAAATTAATAATATAGTCTTATAATAATTCAATTTTTTGACAGCCAGTCATAAATGACAGCAACATGTCATAAATTATATTAACATCATCACATACACAAAATCCTTTATCAGCTGACGCATCAACGATTGCAATAGAATTTCAGGTTGGCTATTTTGACAACTTACATTTTCCACAACAGACCTCGGGAAAATTGGCAGGAAGAAAATAGTAGACAAAATGTTTATGCATTTTATTTAATATCGTTATATAACAGTTGTTATTAGTAACAAATTAAACTTCATTATAGAATAATGTGTAGGTGTTTAAACAAAATGGAACTCAAACCGTATGTGATAGTTTAGCTTTGATTGTATCGCATTAAGAGGCTGCAGCTAGTGATATCTAACGTCACCACGAGCATGCTTCATATTAATTGAAGAGGCAGCACATCTGCTGCAGAGTATTTTTCAAATATTTAAATATTAATTTTACGTAGTATATTTCAAACCCAAGTTGTTTTGAACAAGCAAGAATTGAAAAATGTACATGCATAAGATACATTTATTATCACAATATTTGGACTGTAATGGGCAGAACAGTATTTGCTAGAACTTCCAGTACAGGACCATGGACTATTGCTGACAAAGGCAGCATTCAACAGTTTACACAAACATGAAAATTTATTTCTCCAAAACACCTATGGGGCAAGTGCTGTCACGGACAGCATACTATTTATTTTGATTAGAATAAAAATTTTTTTTTATATTAACTAAGGAGCCAGTGCTGCCAGAGGCATTATACTATTCTATTTATTTTAATATAACCTTCATCGTTGATAAAACGTGAACATGCACAAGATAAACTGTAATCATTATATTTTACCTATTATGGGCAGCACAGTATTTCATAAAAGTTTCAATGCAACACCATGGAATGTTGCAGACAAAAACAGTTTTCACCATTTCACACCACTCGGACACCAGAAAATATATTTCTCGAAAATACCACAAGGGCCAGTGCTGTAACAGGCAACTCATCATTGTTATTTGAATTGAAAGAAACCTAGAAGAACTTTTAAACTATGGGACATACATTGAATGCATTTAATATCATAATACAGGATGAGTATAAAATAATACCACAACTTTGAAGGTCTATAATATCAAAACCAAACAGCCTACGACCTAGTTGACCAATCAAATGAACCGTGGAACCATGAAGTTTGTTTACCATACATTCATAACTGATCAATGTGACCACCACAAGCGGCCCGAACGACATCTATGCAATAATCAAACTCGTTCCACACTCGTCAGCATGTCCGGTGTTACGGTTTGGATGGCGTCCGTAATTCTCGTTTTGAGNCGAGCGGCCGGAACGACATCTATGCAATAATCAAACTCGTTCCACACTCTTGTCAGCATGTCCGGTGTTACGGTTTGGATGGCGTCCGTAATTCTCGTTTTGAGGTTGTCAATGTTAGCTGGCAATGTTGGACACTTGGTCCTTTATGTACCTCCATAGAAAAAAATCGCAAGGGGTAAGATCCAGGCTTCTTGGGGGCCAGTGATGAAGAGCCTGGTCACCAGATGCTCCTTGTTCAGGTATACGCGAACAGCTAGGTGCCAATGGGGTGTTGCACCATCCTGCTGAAAAATGAAGTTCACTGCCACCTCTTCTAACTGAGGAAACAACCACTCTGTATGCATGTACAATTAAGGGATGCCAGTAACAGTGGGCTCGTCAAAAAAGAAAGGGCCGAAAACAGTGTCTTTGGATACAGCACGAAATACGTTCACTTTGGGGAAGGGTGCTTGTGCTCGGTGGTTTCATGTGGAGGCTCCTGACCCCATATACGCACATTGTGCTGGTTCACCTTTCCATTTGTATGGAATGTCGCTTCATCGCTAAAAACCAGCTTACACATGAAGGCATTGTCTACCTCATACTGGGCAAGAACGAACACGCAGAAATCACGTCTAAGTTCTTTATTCCTTTTGGTAAGAGCCTGTACAAGCTGTAACCTGTATGGTTTGTACAGCAATCGCTTTTGCCGCACTGTCCATACTGTCAATTGAGGGATTTGGATTTCCCGGCTAGCTTGTAGAGTTGATTTTCTCGGACAGTGAATGAATGCTTGTTGAATTCGTTGCACATTCTCTTCCGACACACGCGGCCGCCTGGAACTTTTGCCTTTGCAAACGCAACCTGTGTAACGGAACTGAGGAAACCAACGTACAATACTCTACCTATCGGGAGGACGACGTCCTTATTTGCGACGGAATTCACATTGAATAGTCGTAATCGATTCACATTTAGCAAACTGAATAACACAAAATGCCTTCTGTTGTTCTGTCGCCATCATGATACGGACTAACACACAACACACGCTCATAGTGCGATGACAGATGCTCCCAGTATCATCTCTCAGCACACAAATGAAACTTCAGACCGTCCCCTTCACATTGACGTGTCAAATGCGAGCTCGCTACCCCCTCACCACCTCAAACCGAGCGTTATGAATGCCATCCAAACCGTAACACCGGACATGCTGACAAGAGCGTGGAACGAGTTTGATTATTGTGTAGATGTCTTTCGGGACGCTCATGGTGGTCACATTGAACATTTATGAATGTATGGTAAACAAATTTCACAGTTCCACGGTTTATTTGAAAGGTTAATCAAGGTTGTAGGTTGTTTGGTTTTGATATTATAGTCCTTCAAAGTTGGGGTATTCTTTTATACTCATCCTGTATTTGAACTGTCACAGTCAGCACAGAATTTGGTAAAATTTACAATAAGGCCACAAGGGCTATTGTTGAAAAACTCAGTATTCAATAGTGTATGCACACATTAGAAAGTATTTTTCTCCAAAACAAATTGAGGGTCACTTCTGGTTATTTGAATGCAAGAAAATTATGCCAGAATTACGTCAGGGGCGATTGCTGTCATGGGTAGCAAATAATTTTATTTTTATTCTTATAAATCCCTTATTCAGTTATAAATTATTGAACATAAATGAAATAAAATCAATATAATTATATTTGGGCTATCATGGCCAGCACAATATTTCATATTACTGTACTTCCAATACAGGACCAAGAACCTTAACTGTCAACGGCAGAATTTAGCAATATACACAAACACAAAAAAGTATATTTCTCCAAAATACGTCGCGTGCCACAAGCAGCATACCATTTTATTTTGTTTGAATGTAAATATATTTCTTCCATATTTACATAAGGGACAAGTGCGGTCCCGGACAGCAAACCATTTATTTTGATTTGAATAACACGATTAACCAATGAGAAGTAGTACATGCCTGGAATTCATTAATATCATTATATCTTTCCTGTCATAGACCCCCCTTATTTTGTAAAACATCCACAAAAGGATCAAAGACTATTACTGACACAGGCAGTTTGTTCCATTTAACACAGACAAGAAAGTATTATTTGTCCAAAATAACTCAGGGCCAGTGCTATCTTAGACAGAATACCATTATATTTTTTTATAGAATTAAAATATATTTCTTTAAAATTACATTGAGGGCAAATGCTGTCATAGGCAGCATACAATTTTATTTTAATTTGAATACAACCTAGTTTAACTTACAAAATATGGGATTTACCTTGCATACAAATAAAATCATAATATTTAGGCTGTCACGGGCAGCACAGAATTTTGTATAATTTACAATACAACAACAAGGACTGTTGTTGAAAAACGCAGCATTCAATAGCATATGCATACTTAAGAAAGTTTTTTTTTTCCTTAACATCTTAGAGTTCAGTTCTGTCACAGGCAGCATAAATTTTAATATTTAGTTGAATGTATAAATATTACTGCAAAATTACGTCAGGGGCATGTAGTGTGACAGGCAGCTAAAATTTTTATTTTGATTAGAATTAAAACCACATTCAGTTAGATAGTATATTTTTTGAAAACACCTTAGGGGCCAGTGCTGTCACAGGCAGCATACGATTGTATTTTATTTAAATTCAAATGTTGTTATATTTCTTCAAAACTACGTCAGAAGTAAGTGCTATTACGGACAGGATACCTTTTTATTTTGACTCAAATTAAATCTTGATTCACTTATAAATTATGGAATATGATCGGAATAAATATGTATCATAATAGGATTTTCATGGGCAAATAAATATTTGGCAATACTTCCAATACAGGACTAAGCAGTATTGCATGGGCAGCAAACCATTCTTTTTGATTTAAAAAAAAATTGATTCACTTATATATTATGGGACATGCATGGGATAGATTCAATATGATAATATTTGGCCTGTCACTGGAAACACGTTATTTCAAAAAAATTCCAATAAAGACTCAAAAACTATTGCAGTTACAGGCAACATTCACTAATTTAAATGGAGACAAGAAAATATAATTCTCGAAAACACCTCAAACAACCTATTAACATGAGTTACTTAATATTAATTTCATTATAGGGTTGCTGTCACAGGCAGATATTGTTTAACAAAAGTTAAAGTACACATATTATGAAAATTGCTGACACAGATTGGAAAATATATTTCTCAAAAATATTGCTGTTGGGCTGCATACCAATTTATTTTGATTAGAATTAAAATTTATTTCTTTAATTTTCCCTAAAGGGCTAGTCCTGTTCCGAGAGGCATAACATTCTATTTAAATTGCATATTGATTCACTAATAAAATGTGGAAGAGCCATGCGACACTTTAATCTCAATTCCAATATATGGAAGCTGCCAAGGGCAGTAAACTGTTACATACTAGTTTATATACAGAAATGCCAAATATCGCTGACACTGCAGTTTTTGTCCATTTAACATTCAGACAACAAAATATACTTTTCCAATATACCTTGGGGTCTAGTGCTCCCACAGTAAGAATACAGATTTATTTTGTTTTGAATCAATACTTATATTATACCATTCTATTTAAATTTAATGTAATCTTCATTCGTTGATAAAGGATGAAAATGCATAGGTTAAATTATAATCATTATATTTTAACTATCATGGGCGGCATAGCATTTAATAGAAGTTTCAATGCAGCCCCACGGAATGTTGCAGACAAAAACAGATTAAACCATTTCACACCACTCGTCCACCAGAAAAATAATACTCCAAAATACCACAAGAGCCGGTGCTGTTTGATTTTAATGTAATTTAGAAGCAGTTTTAAATTAATGGGCACATAGGAGGTACACTTAACATAATAATATTTAGGCTGTTATGGGCAGCACTGTATTTTCTAAAACTTCCAAAACATGACCACGGACTATTGCTGACATACGCTTCTTTTACCATGTGACACAAGACTAGAAAAAATATATATCTCAAAGTTACCGTACTGACAATCGCTGTCATTGGCTGCATATAATTCTATTTAATTTAAATTAGAATGTAATTGTAGATCTCCAAAATTACGACAGGGGGAAAACCTGTCAAAGTCAGTATTCCAATTATTATAATTGTAATAAAATGATTTGCAATTAAGGTACAGGAAGACATAATATTTTGGCTATAACATACAGCCCGTTATTAAGTTAAACTTCCACAAAAGGATCAAAGACTATTGCTAACACTGGCAGTTTATTCCATTTTACACACAGACAAGAAAGTTAAATTTCTTCAAAATAACCCAGCGGCCAACTTTGTCTTGGCCAAATACCATTACATTTTTTATAGAATGTAAATATATTTCTTCAAAACTACGTCAGTGGCAAGTGCTGTCGCAGACAGCACAAAATTTTATTTTGATTTGAATCAAAATATATTTCTTTTAAATTCTCCTAGAGGCCAGTGCTGTCACAGATTAACTTATAAACCATGGTATATCTCAGAAGACATTAATATCATCATATTTAGAAGGACAGGGACTACTTTGGCAATACTTCCAACACAGAACCAAGGACTATTGCTGACAAAGGCAGTATTAATCAATTTGCATACATGCAAGCAAATATATTTCTCCAGAATACCACATGGACCAGTGGTGTCACGGGCCGCTTACCATTTATTTATATTCAAATTAAACCTAGATTCACTTATAAATGATGGGACATGCAATGTATACACTTAATATCATAATATGTGGGCTGTCACGAGCAGCAAAGTATTTTTCAAAACTTCTTAAATATGACCAGACACTATTGCAGACGCAGGCATCTTTTACCATTTGATACACACACCCGAAAATATATATGACTCCAACTTTACAACGTGGTCTTCAGAAGTCATGGGCAAAATAATATTCAATTTTGATTTAAATTTAAATATGCTTTTTAAAAATCATTGCGGGAAAAAGTATATTCATGTGCAGAATACCATAATATTTTGATATGAAAAAAACCTAGACTCAATTTAGATTATAGCATGGCATGGAATACATTAATAAAATAATAATCCAGCACTTGTAAGGCAGCACAGTGATTGGAAAACATTTAAATGTAGCATCTTTGAATACTTCTAACACATACTGCTTTTACCATTTGACACAAACTAGAAAATATATATTGCCAAAATTATCACAAAGGACATTGCTGTAATCAGCACCATACCTAACTATTTTGATTTCATAAAATTATTTTTCTCCAAAATTAATTCAGGAGCCACTGCTGTAGTGGGCAGGATTCCTTTTAATTTTGATTTGAATTAAAATATATTTCTTTAAATTTCCCCGAGAAGCCAGTGCTATTGTAGACAGAATACTAACTTTTTCAATAAAAAAATTTTGGGACATGTATTTAATACATTTAAAATCGTAATATTTGGGCTGTCATGGACAACATGGTAGTTCGTAAAACTTCCAAAACATGACCAGGGAGTGTTACTGACACCGACATCTTTTACTGTATGACACACAGACAATAAATATCAATTTCTAGAATTTACTGCACTGTCATTTTCTGTAATTTGCAGCGTATAGTTCTATTTAAGTTGTAATGTGATTGTCGATCTCAGAAATTACCACAGGGGGTAATACATGTCATTGTCAGTATTCCAATTATTATGATTTGAATATCACAATTCACCAATGAGGTTAGGACATGAGTGGGATTCATTAATATCATTATATTTTAGCTTTATCAGGCAGACCGCTAATTTGTAAAACTTTCAAACAAAGTGATCAAAGACTATTGCTGACACAGGCTGTTTTTTCCATTTAACATGCAGACAAAAATATATACTATTCTAATAAACCTCAGGGTCTAGTGCTCCCACAGGCAGAATACAAATTTTTTTGAATTTAGAAAAAACACATTTCTTTAAAATTACCTAAGGAGCCAGTTCGGCAAGGGGCAATATACCAGTCTATTTATATGCATTANAAGCAGAATACAAATTTTTTTGAATTTAGGAAAAACACATTTCTTTAAAATTACCTAAGGAGCCAGTTCGGCAAGGGGCAATATACCAGTCTATTTATATGCATTATAATCTCCATTTGTTGATAAAGTATGAACATTAACAAGATAAATTGTAATCATTACATTTTAATTATCATGGGCAGCATAGTATTACATAGATGTTTCAATGCAGCACCATGGAATGTGGTCGACAAAAACCGCTTTCATCTTTTCACACCATTCGACCACCAGAAAAGATATTTCTCCAAAATATCCCAGGGGCAATTGCTGTGTTGGGATGCATACCAATTTATTTTGATTAGAATTAAAATATATATAAATTTAATTTCCCCTACAGGGCTAGTTCTGACGCAGGAGGTATAACATTCTATTCAAGTTACATATTTATTCACTAATAAAATGTGGAAGAGCCATGCAACACTTAATCTCAATTCCATTATACAGAATTTACCAAGGGCAGTAAGGTGTTACGTATTACTTTAAATACACAAATACCAAATATTGCTGACTAAGGCAATTTTTTCCATTTATAATGCAGACAAAAATATATACTATTCTAATAAACCTAAGGGTCTAGTGCTCCCACAGGCAGAATACCAATTTTTTTGATTTTAATAAAAACACATTTCCTTAAAATTACCTAAGGGGCCAGTGCTGCAAGGGGCATTACACCAGTCTATTCTAATTTAAAATAACCTTCATTCGTTGATAAAGTATGAACATGCACAAGATAAATTTTAATCATTATATTTTAATTATCATGGACAGCATAATATTTCATAGAAGTTTCAATGCAGCACCATGGAATGTTGCCCACAAAAACCACTTTCACCTTTTCATACCACTCGACCACCAGAAAAATATTCCTCCAAAATACCACAAGAGCCACAGGCATCGCACCTTTTCAAATTGATTTGAATGTAACATAGACTGACTTTTAAATTATGGTGCAAAAAGGAGGTCCAATAAATATCTTAATATTAAAGCTGTGACGTGCAGCACAGTATTTACTAAAACTGTCCAAAACATGACGAGGGACCTATTGCTGACACACGCTTCATTTTCCATATGAAACACAGACAAGAATATATATAATTCTCAAAATTTACAAAAATTACATTCGCTGCGTATAATTCTATTTAAATAATAATGTAATTGTAGGTCTCAGAAATTACGACAGGTGTAAGCCCCATCCTGGTCAGTATTCCAATATGTATAATTAGAATAACACAATTTACCATTGAGGTGTAGGACACTATATTTTGGCTGTAACATACCGCCCATTATTATGTTAAATTTCCACAAAAGGATCAAAGACTATTGCTGACACGAGCAGTTCATTTCATTTTACACAAAGACAAGAAAGTATATTTCTTCATAATAACTCGGTGGCCAGTGTTGTCTGGGGCATAATACTATTATATTTATTATAGAATGTAAATATATTTCTCCAAAATTACGTCGGTGGCAAGAGCTGTCGCAAGCAGCACACCATTGTATTTTTATTTGAATTAAAATATATTTTTCTTTAAATATCCCTAAGGGGCAAGTGCTGTCACAGATTAACTTATAAATTATGGAATATTCTCAGAATACATTAATATCATCATATTTAAGATCTCAAGGACAGAACCGAAATTGGCAGTACATCCAAATACAAGACCAACGAATATTGCTGACAAAGGCAACATTCACAAGTTTACACTCCCACAAGAAAGCATATTTTTCCAAATCTCCTTAGAGACCATTGCTGTCACAGGCAAGCAGAACATTTTATTTAGATTTGAATATTAATACATGTCTCCAAAATTAGGTAAGGGGCAAGTGCTGTCACGGAGAGCATATCTTTTTATTTTGATTCAAATTAAAACCAGATTCACTTATAAATTATGGAATATGCTCAAAATACATTTAGAACATAATTGTTGGCCTGTCATTAAGAGGTAAATATTTGGCAATACTTCCAATACAGGACAAAGCAGTATTGCTGACACGAGCAGCATGCACCAATTTAAACAAAAAAATTAAATTTATTTGTCCTAAAAACATCAGGGGCCGCTATGATCACAGGCGGCATACCCTTCCATTGTAATTTATACAGAAAAATATTTCCAAATATTACATTAATACGCAATTGCTGTCACGGGCAACAAACCACTCTCTTTAATTATAAAAAAATAATGTATTAGTTTATCAATTATTTGGCATGCATGGAATAGATTCAATATGATAATATTTAGGCTGTCAGGCATTTTGTAAACCTTTCTAAACATAACCAGGGAGTATTTCTGACAAAGACATCTTTTACCGTTTGATACAGACACAAAATTTTATAGTTCTCTAATTTACAACACTGTCTTTGCTGTCATTGCCAATGTATGGTTCTAATTAAATCTCTATGTAAATGTAGATCTCCGAAATTTCAATAGGGGATAAGACCTGTCATGATCAGTATTCCAATTAATATGATTTGAATAACACGATTCACCTATCACGTGTGGGATACATTAATCTCATTATATTTTGGCTGTAACAGGACAACCTGTTATTTTATAAAACTACAACAAAATGAGCAAAGACATTTCCTTACACAGGCAGTGTATTCCATTTTGCACACAGACAAGAAAGTATATTTCTTCAAAATAACTCAGTGGCCAGTGTTGTCTTGGGCAGAATACAATTATATTTTTAATAGGATGTAAATTAATTTCTCCTGACACTGGCAGCATACAATTATATTTTGATTTGAATTCAACCTCGATTAACTTACAAAAATTTTTGGCATACCTTACATGCAAATAATATCATAATATTTAGGCTGTCGCAGGCAGCAGAGAATTTGGAAAAATTTACAATACAGCAACAAGGACTAGTGTTGAAAAACGCAGCATTCGATAAAGTATGCACACTTAAGAAAGTTTTTTTTTCCAAAACATCACAGTGGACAGTTCTGTCACAGGTAGAATAACTATTCATATTTATTAGAATGTATAAATATTACTCCAAAATTACGTCAGTGCACGTAGTGCCACAGGCAGCTTATTATTTTATTCTTTTTAGAATTAAAACCACATTCAGTTATAAATTATGTGTTTGCAGAAATAGAATCAATACAATATTTCCTCTGTCATGAACACCACAGTATTTCATTATACTGTACTTCCAATACAGGACCAAGAACTATTGCTGACAAAGGCAGCATTCACTAATTTACACCCGCACAAGATAGTATATTTTTCGAAAATACCTTAGGGGACAGTGCTGTCACAGGCAGCATACAATTGTATTTTATTTTGATTCAAATGTTAAAATATTTCTTTANCTCTCTCTCTCTCTCTCTCTGGTCAAATGAGACAACCAGTGACACGTGTGTGTGACGCTGCACGCATGCATGCACCATACCATTGCCTGCCTGGCAACAGCCGGCTAAGCTGGCAGGCTACGCACAGGCGCACATGTTACGCAATTTAAACGCATTGTTGATGCATTTTGACATAAATATAAAAGTTTTATTTATGCAGACAACTTCGCTTTTGCCATTTTTCTGCAGGTGAGGACACGCGGCGTGGCAATAATAACATTCAATGGCAAATGTATTAGTTTGACGTTGCCATAGTGTGCTGTTGCAGCACTAGTACAATGAGGCCCAGCAATATTTACGGGAATACCAAAATTCATTGCGGCCTATACTTGAAATATTAAGCATCCCTAATTTTTCATCAAAAACTTCTAGTGCGATCTATACATGCCAAAATGCGGTACATTTACACTAACATGTTAGAACACTAAATTCTGAAAATCACACCACTAAAACCAACGGCATGTGTCGCACATTGCCATAAGTCACTGTCACTTGTGTCACTATGCTGCATAGCTGTAGCTGTGCCATTTGGGCTGGTTGTCTCTTCATCGTGCTGCGGCTTGTTTACCAGCTAACAGGCATGTACAGTTTGTTTTGAGCAACGAAAGACCTCTTGCGAGCACGGGAAAGTTATGGCACAACTTTGCAACGTTTGGAATTTTTTGGAAAATTCGTTCTGGATAAGGGAAATTCCGTTCGAGGGAATTCCGGTTAAGGGATGCTCNACGTTTGGAATTTTTTGGAAAATTCGTTCTGGATAAGGGAAATTCCGTTCGAGGGAATTCCGGTTAAGGGATGCTCGGAATATTGGATCATTCGATTGTGACATTATGAAAGATGATCAACATATTTAAGATCTCAAGGACAGAACCAAATTTGGCAGTACATCCAAATACAAGACCAACGAATATTGCTGACAAAGGCAACATTCACAAGTTTACACTCCCACAAGAAAGCATATTTTTCCAAATCTCCTTATAGACCATTGCTGTCACAGGCAAGCAGAACATTTTATTTAGATTTGAATATTAATTCATGTCTCCAAAATTAGGTANTAGACCATTGCTGTCACAGGCAAGCAGAACATTTTATTTAGATTTGAATATTAATTCATGTCTCCAAAATTAGGTAAGGGCAAGTGCTGTCACGGAGAGCATATCTTTTTATTTTGATTCAAATTAAAACCAGATTCACTTATAAATTATGGAATATGCTCAAAATACATTAAGAACATAATTGTTGGCCTGTCATTAAGAGGTAAATATTTGGCAATACTTCCAATACAGGACAAAGCAGTATTGCTGACACGAGCAGCATGCACCAATTTAAACAAAAAAATTAAATTTATTTGTCCTAAAAACATCAGGGGCCGCTATGATCACAGGCGGCATACCCTTCCATTTTAATTTACACAGAAAAATATTTCCAAATATTACATTAATACGCAATTGCTGTCACGGGCAACAAACCAACCTCTTAAATTATANTACAGAAAAATATTTCCAAATATTACATTAATACGCAATTGCTGTCACGGGCAACAAACCAACCTCTTAAATTATAAAAAAATACTGTATTAATTTATCAATTATTTGACATGCATGGAATAGATTCAATATGATAATATTTAGGCTGTCAGGCATTTTGTAAACCTTTCTAAACATAACCAGGGAGTATTTCTGACAAAGACATCTTTTACCGTTTGATACAGACACAAAATTGTATAGTTCTCTAATTTACAACACTGTCTTTGCTGTCATTGCCAATGTATGATTCNTTTACAACACTGTCTTTGCTGTCATTGCCAATGTATGATTCCAATTAAATCATAATGTAATTGTAGATCTCCAAAATTACAGTAGGGGATAAGACCTGTCATGATCAGTATTCCAATTAATATGATTTGNGTTTGATACAGACACAAAATTGTATAGTTCTCTAATTTACAACACTGTCTTTGCTGTCATTGCCAATGTATGATTCTAATTAAATCTCTATGTAATTGTAGATCTCCAAAATTACAGTAGGGGATAAGACCTGTCATGATCAGTATTCCAATTAACATGATTTGAATAACACGATACCCTATCACGTGTGGGATACATTAATCTCATTATATTTTGGCTGTAACAGACAACCTGTTATTTTATAAAACTACCACAAAATGAGCAAAGACATTTCCTTACACAGGCAGTGTATTCCATTTTGCACACAGACAAGAAAGTATATTTCTTCAAAATAACTCAGTGGCCAGTGTTGTCTTGGGCAGAATACAATTATATTTTTAATAGGATGTAAATTAATTTCTCCTGACACTGGCAGCATACAATTATATTTTGATTTGAATTCAATCTCGATTAACTTACAAAAATTTTTGGCATACCTTACATACAAATAATATCATAATATTTAGGCTGTCACAGGCAGCAGAGAATTTGGAAAAATTTACAATACAGCAACAAGGACTAGTGTTGAAAAACGCAGCATTCGATAGCGTATGCACACATAAGAAAGTTTTTTTTTCCAAAACATCACAGTGGACAGTTCTGTCACAGGTAGAATAAATTTTCATATTTATTAGAATGTATAAATATTACTTCAAAATTACGTCATTGGCATGTAGTGCCACAGGCAGCTTATTATTTTATTCTTTTTAGAATTAAAACCACATTCAGTTATAAATTATGTGTTTGCAGAAATAGAATCAATACAATATTTCCTCTGTCATGAACACCACAGTATTTCATTATACTGTACTTCCAATACAGGACCAAGAACTATTGCTGACAAAGGCAGCATTCACTAATTTACACCCGCACAAGATAGTATATTTTTCGAAAATACCTTAGGGGACAGTGCTGTCACAGGCAGCATACAATTGTATTTTATTTTGATTCAAATGTTAAAATATTTCTTTAAAATTAAGTCAGAGGAAACTGTTGTTACGGAAAGGATTCCTTTTATTTTGATCAAATTAAATCTAGACTTATTTTAATTTAAAAAATATAAACGGAAAACATTTATATCATAATAGGGCTTTCATGTGCAAATAAATATTTGGCAATACTTCCAATACAGGAACAAGCCGTATTGCTGACACGAGCAGCATTCACCAATTTCAACACACACAATAAAATTTATTTCTCCTAAACACATCAGGGTCCGGTGCTGTGACAGGCAGCATACCTTTCCATTTTGATTTGTACATATATATATTTTCTCAATAATACAATTATAGGCAAATGCTTTCACGGGCAGCAAACCATCTTTTTGACTGTAAAAAAACTTGATTCACTTATATATTATGGGACATGCATGGGATAGATTCAATATAATATTTGAGGTGTCATGGGAAGCGCATTATTTCATAATACTGCCAATACAGGCACAAAAACTATTGCCAGTANTATAATATTTGAGGTGTCATGGGAAGCGCATTATTTCATAATACTGCCAATACAGGCACAAAAACTATTGCCAGTAAAGGCAACATTCACCAATTTAAAAATAGACAAGAAAATATAATTCTTGAATACACTAAAGGACGTTTTATTATGATTTATAATAAAAATTTGTTAATTTCTTTAACTTTCCTGTGACAGGAGGCATAANCACTAAAGGACGTTTTATTATGATTTATAATAAAAATTTGTTAATTTCTTTAACTTTCCTGTGACAGGAGGCATAACATAATATTAAAATTACATACTGATTCACTAACAAAATGTGGAAGAGCCATGAGACACTTTGATCTCAATTCCATTATATGGAAGTTGCCAAGGACAGTAAAGTGATATGTACTAGTTTATATACAGGAAGGCCAAAAATTGCTGACACATGCAGTTTTTCCATTCAACATGCAGACAACGAAATATACCTTTCCAATATACCTTGGGGTCTAGAGCTCCCACAGCAAGAATACAGATTTACTTTGATTTAGATTAATGTATATTTCTTTAAAATTACCCTAGAGGTTGGTGCTATAGTCCACACCGTATAAGAAGGCCACTTTCTGACAGTCAGTGAGTGGCAACTTAATGTTTACGAAACAAACAAAGCGCCATTTACAAAATCCTGTATCAGCTGATGCACGAACTAACAAAAGTTAAAATTACATTGGCTATTCTGAGTGCACTGCCGATGCACATCAGAAAAGCAGAAAATGCGCGGATAAGAAATAGTTCGTAGATTTATTAATACATTTTATTTTACATGGTCACAAAACAATGGCTGTTAGCGTTAAAAACTAAACTTCGCGATAATGTAGTTATTTTTAGGTGCTCAAAATGAAATGTACAATAGAACGATACGACGTGGAAAAGTTTTCTGAAGTTGTGCTAACTTAGAAAGCTTTTTCACGTCGTATCATCCATCTCAAACCTTGCTTTCAACACGTACATGATATTAATTCCAAAAGCATACAGAAATATTGCATAATATTGTTGAATTATTTTTTCCAATAATTTGACGAAACAACACGAATTTTAAATATATTTCCATCCCGTAACATAAGAATTATCAATTTTAAAAAATACGCTATGTCTTGACCATAAAGAGAGTTACTCAAAACTTCGCCGTGACGTGCTGCGCGCTATCTATCGGATTTTCTGCGAGCTATTACCAGCCAGAAATGAACCTCTTTCTTGCGCGATATATAACAAATTTACAAACATATGCCAATAATTATATTTTTTCACGAGCTCTGCATAATTTTTAAAGTAACATATATTTAATCTACAACGATTTGGAGTACAAGTCATTTATATTCGGCCGGTAATCGTTCGTCTACGTAAATTATACCTTATATTGTTCTCTAGAAACCCATCTCCTTGTTTCCGTAGA
>NQII01001839.1:378669-433662 GCA_002778355.1 Clitarchus hookeri | reverse complement strand
ATGGTACTCTCAAATGCATTAATATCATCATATTTAGGAGGAAGGAGCAGAATTTCGGCTACACTATCAATACAGGATCAAGGACTATTTCTAACAAAGGCAACATTCACAAGTTTACACTCACACAAGAGAGTATATTTTTTTTAGAAAAAACCTTAGGGACCAGTCCTGTTACAGGCAGCAGAACATTTTATTTAGATTTGAATATTAATATAATTCTCCAAAATTACATCCGGGGCAAGTGTTGTCATAAACAGAAAACCATTCTTTTTGATTTAAAAAAAACTTCATTAATTTATATATTATAGGACATGCATGCGATGGATTCAATATGATAATATTTGAGGTGTCATGGGAAGAACATTATTTCATAATACAGTAGAGCACCTCTCAACCAGAATCGACAGGGGAGGGCTATTCCGGTTGTGGGAAAATTCCGGTTGTGGGAAAATTCCTGTTATGGGAAATGAGGGTGGGATGGTGTGAAAAATAACATATTTTTAGTCTGAACTCTTGTATAGGTGGCACATAATTTTAACTTAGGAAATCGATGAGTGTAAATTATTAGTTACAAAACCGTAAAAAAAAACACTGCGTACTGTTTATGAAATGTAAGTCATAAAACTCCCGGCACTGCGTTAATGACCTTCATTCTCAACCTTCTAGCGGGGGTTCTTACCGTGTTGCATCTGATAAAACTTCCCGAAGTATAGTAAATTCCGTTAACAGTCTTCCACTTACTGCATGGCACGTCGGCACAACATACATTTACTAGAGCGAGGCTGACGTGTATATATATATATATATATATATATATATATATAGAGACCAAGTTCACAAAGTACCGTATTTGGCCATGTATAGGCCGCTCATTTTTACAAAAAAAAATGACAAGAAGTGGGGTGCGGCTTATTTATGAGATATTGGTATAAAACAATTTTTCCCTCTAATCCCATGTTCAGAAATTTGTTAACGAACAATACGCTCTAATATTTTAACTTAGTTTCTAAGGAAGTCATAAAAATAATAAGAAATGAATAGCTCATCACTTGTGTATAAATGCATATGGGTCGTACCATACTTTAGTCTGGTTTGTATCAGCTCCAGCTGCCATCCAGTTTCCGCGCTTCCTTTCGCATTTTTCTTTCACCCTCTCGCTTGGCGTCCGTCCTTTCCACCACCACTATCATCCACCCCCATTTAACGACAAAACTGCAGTCACCCAGCATCAAGCAAGCTTGCTCACTCCCTTTCTTTTCTTTCTCCCTCCTTCCTCCTATTTGTTTGTAAGCTCTCTCTCTCTCTCTCTCTGGTCAAATGAGACAACCAGTGACACGTGTGTGTGACGCTGCATGCATGCATGCACCATACCATTGCCTGCCTGGCAACAGCCGGCTAAGCTGGCAGGCTACGCACAGGTGCACATTTTACGCAATTTAAACGCATAGTTGATGCATTTTGACATAAATATAAAAGTTNTACGCAATTTAAACGCATAGTTGATGCATTTTGACATAAATATAAAAGTTTTATTTATGCAGAATACTGCGCTCTTGCCATTTTTCTGCTGGTGAGGACACGCGGCTTATTGCTGACACGAGCAGCATGCACCAATTTAAACAAAAAAATTAAATTTATTTGTCCTAAAAACATCAGGGGCCAGTGCGATCACAGGCGGCATACCCTTCCATTTTAATTTATACAGAAAAATATTTCCAAATATTACATTAATACNGCCAGTGCGATCACAGGCGGCATACCCTTCCATTTTAATTTATACAGAAAAATATTTCCAAATATTACATTAATACCCAATTGCTGTCACGGGCAACAAAACACTCACTTTAATTATAAAAAAATAATGTATTAGTTTATCAATTATTTGACATGCATGGAATAGATTAAATATGATAATATTTAGGCTGTCAGACCCTTTTGTAAACCTTTCTAAACATAACCAGGGAGTATTTCTGACAAAGACATCTTTTACCGTTTGATACAGACACAAAATTGTATAGTTCTCTACTTTACAACACTGTCTTTGCTGTCATTGCCAATGTATGGTTCTAATTAAATCTCTATGTAAATGTAGATCTCCGAAATTTCAATAGGGGATAAGACCTGTCATGATCAGTATTCCAATTAATATGATTTGAATAACACGATTCACCTATCACGTGTGGGATACATTAATCTCATTATATTTTGGCTGTAACAGACAACCTGTTATTTTATAAAACTACCACAAAATGAGCAAAGACATTTCCTTACACAGGCAGTGTATTCCATTTTGCACACAGACAAGAAAGTATATTTCTTCAAAATAACTCAGTGGCCAGTGTTGTCTTGGGCAGAATACAATTAAATTTTTAATAGGAAGTAAATTAATTGCTCCTGACACTGGCAGCATACAATTATATTTTGATTTGAATTCAACCTCGATTAACTTACAAAATTTTTTGGCATACCTTACATACAAATAATATCATAATATTTAGGCTGTCACAGGCAGCAGAGAATTTGGAAAAATTTACAATACAGCAACAAGGACTAGTGTTGAAAAACGCAGCATTCGATAGCGTATGCACACTTAAGAAAGTTTTTTTTTCCAAAACATCACAGTGGACAGTTCTGTCACAGGTAGAATAACTTTTCATATTTATTAGAATGTATAAATATTACTCCAAAATTACGTCAGTGGCATGTAGTGCCACAGGCAGCTTATTATTTTATTCTTTTTAGAATTAAAACCACATTCAGTTATAAATTATGTGTTTGCAGAAATAGAATCAATACAATATTTCCTCTGTCATGAACACCACAGTATTTCATTATACTGTACTTCCAATACAGGACCAAAAACTATTGCTGACAAAGGCAGCATTCACTAATTTACACCCGCACAAGATAGTATATTTTTCGAAAATACCTTAGGGGACAGTGCTGTCACAGGCAGCATACAATTGTATTTTATTTTGATTCAAATGTTAAAATATTTCTTTAAAATTAAGTCAGAGGAAAGTGTTGTTACGGAAAGGATTCCTTTTATTTTGATCAAATTAAATCTAGACTTATTTTAATTTAAAAAATATAAACGGAAAACATTTATATCATAATAGGGCTTTCATGTGCAAATAAATATTTGGCAATACTTCCAATACAGGACCAAGCCGTATTGCTGACACGAGCAGCATTCACCAATTTCAACACACACAATAAAATTTATTTCTCCTAAACACATCAGGGTCCGGTGCTGTGACAGGCAGCATACCTTTCCATTTTGATTTGTACATAAATATATTTTCTCAATAATACAATTATAGGCAAATGCTTTCACGGGCAGCAAACCATCTTTTTGACTGTAAAAAAACTTGATTCACTTATATATTATGGGACATGCATGGGATAGATTCATTATGATAATATTTGGGCTGTCATGGGAAACACATTATTTCATAATACTGCCAATACAGGCCCAAAAACTATTGCCGGCAAACGCAACATTCACCAATTTAAACAGACACAGGAAAACATAATTCTTGAAAACACCTCAGGGACATTTTATTATGATTTGTAATACAAATTTGTTTATTGCTTTAATTTTCCCTAAAGGGCTAGTCCTGTCACAGGTATCATAACATTCTTTTTAAATTACATATTAATTCACTATAAAATGTGGAAGAGCCATGAGAAACTTTAGACTCAATTCCATTATATGGAAGCTCCCAAGGGCAGTAAAGTGATAACTACTAGTTTATATACATTAACGCCAAAAATCGCTGACACAGGTACTTTTTTCCATTCAACATGCACACAACAAGATATACTTTTCCAACATACCTCAGAATACAGATTTATTTTGATTTAGATCAATATATATTTCTTTACAATTACCTTAGAGGCTGGTGCTGCCAGGGGCATTATGCCAGTCTATTTAGAATTAATAGATACTTCATTCATTGATAAAGTGTAAATATGCATAGAATAAAATTATTATCATTACTTTTTAACTATCATTAATAGCACAGCATTTGATATAAGTTTCAATGCAGCCCCATGGAATGTTGCCGACAAACACATCTTTTACCATTTCATACCACTCGGCCACCAGAAAAAAATAATTTCCAAAATACCACAAGAGCCAGTGCTGTAACAGGCAGAACACCATTTTATTTTGATTTGAATTAAAACATATTTCTTTTCATTTCCTCCATATACCTCTGCTGTCACAGATTAACTGATAAACAATGGTACTCTCAGAATACATTAATATCATCATAATTAGGAGGAAGGAACAGAATTTGGCAATACTACCAATACAGGACCAAGCACCATTTTTAAAAAAGGAAAAATTCATAAGCTTACACTTATACAAGAGAGTATATTTTTCCAGAAAAAACCTTAGGGACCAGTCCTGTTACAGGCAGCAGAACATTTTATTTAGATTTGAATGTTAATATAATTCTCCAAAATTACGTCAGGTGCAAGTGCTGTTATTAACATCAAAACCATTATTATTGATTTAAAAAAACTTCATTCATTTATACATTATAGGACATGCATGGGATAGATTCAATATGATAATATTTGGTTGTCATGGCAAAAAAATTATTTCATAATACTTCCAATACAGGTACAAAACCTGAGCCGTTAAAGACAGCATTCACCAATTTGAATAGACAAGAAAATATATTTCTCGAACACCTCAGGGGTAACTGCTATCATGGGCAGCATATCATTTTACTATGATTTATAAAAAAATTATGCTTTATTAATGAATTAAATAATAACAAGAGTTGCTTAGTCATAATTTCATTATAGGCTTGCTGTCACAGGCACTTCCTTGTTTAACAAGAGTTAAAGTACATTACATACGAATATTGCTGACACAGACAAGAAAATATATTACTCCAAAATATCCCAGGGGCGATTGGTGTGTTGGACTGCGTACCAATTTATTTTTACTAGAATTAAAATATATTTATTTAATTTCTCCTAAAGGGCTAGTCCTGTCACGAGAGGCATAACATTATTTTTAATTTACATATTTATTCACTAATAAAATGTGGAAGCGACATGCGACACTTTAATCTTAATTCCATTATATGAAATCTACCAAGGGCAGTAAAGTGTTACGTACTAGTTTAAATACACAAATGCCAAATATTGCTGACTAAGGCAGTTTTTTCCATTTAACATGCAGAAAACAATATATACTATTCTAATAAACCTCAGGCAGAATACCAATTTTTTTGATTTTAATAAAAACACATTTCCTTAAAATTACCTAAGAGCCGCCAGTGCTGCAAGGGGCATTACACCAGTCTATTCTAATTTAAAATAACCTTCATTCGTTGATAAAGTATGAACATGCACAAGATAAATTTTAATCATTATATTTTAATTATCATGGATAGCATAATATTTCATAGAAGTTTCGATGCAGCACCATGGAATGTTGCTGACAAAAACCGCTTTCACCTTTTCACACCATTCGACCACCAGAAAACATATCTCTCCAAAATACCACAAGAGCCACAGGCATCGCACCTTTTCAAATTGATTTGAATGTAACATAGACTTACTTTTAAATTATGGTGCAAAAAGGAGGTCCAATAAATATCTTAATATTAAAGCTGTGACGTGCAGCACAGTATTTACTAAAACTGTCCAAAACATTACGAGGGACCTATTGCTGACACACNTATTAAAGCTGTGACGTGCAGCACAGTATTTACTAAAACTGTCCAAAACATTACGAGGGACCTATTGCTGACACACGCTACATTTTCCATATGAAACACAGACAAGAATATATATAATTCTCAAATTTACAAAAATTACATTCGTTGCGTATAATTCTATTTAAATATGAATGTAATTGTAGGTCTCAGAAATTACGACAGGTGGAAGCCCCATCCTGGTCAGTATTCCAATATGTATAATTAGAATAACACAATTTACCAATGAGGTGTAGGACACTATATTTTGGCTGTAACATACCGCCCATTATTATGTTAAATTTCCACAAAAGGATCAAAGNATGAGGTGTAGGACACTATATTTTGGCTGTAACATACCGCCCATTATTATGTTAAATTTCCACAAAAGGATCAAAGACTATTGCTGACACGAGCAGTTCATTTCATTTTACACAAAGACAAGAAAGTATATTTCTTCATAATAACTCGGTGGCCAGTGTTGTCTGGGGCATAATACTATTATATTTATTATAGAATGTAAATATATTTCTCCAAAATTACGTCNGGTGGCCAGTGTTGTCTGGGGCATAATACTATTATATTTATTATAGAATGTAAATATATTTCTCCAAAATTACGTCGGTGGCAAGAGCTGTCGCAAGCAGCACACCATTGTATTTTTATTTGAATTAAAATATATTTTTCTTTAAATATCCCNGGTGGCAAGAGCTGTCGCAAGCAGCACACCATTGTATTTTTATTTGAATTAAAATATATTTTTCTTTAAATATCCCTAAGGGGCAAGTGCTGTCACAGATTAACTTATAAATTATGGAATATTCTCAGAATACATTAATATCATCATATTTAAGATCTCAAGGACAGAACCGAAATTGGCAGTACATCCAAATACAAGACCAACGAATATTGCTGACAAAGGCAACATTCACAAGTTTACACTCCCACAAGAAAGCATATTTTTCCAAATCTCCTTAGAGACCATTGCTGTCACAGGCAAGCAGAACATTTTATTTAGATTTGAATATTAATACATGTCTCCAAAATTAGGTAAGGGGCAAGTGCTGTCACGGAGAGCATATCTTTTTATTTTGATTCAAATTAAAACCAGATTCACTTATAAATTATGGAATATGCTCAAAATACATTTAGAACATAATTGTTGGCCTGTCATTAAGAGGTAAATATTTGGCAATACTTCCAATACAGGAACAAGCCGTATTGCTGACACGAGCAGCATTCACCAATTTCAACACACACAATAAAATTTATTTCTCCTAAACACATCAGGGTCCGGTGCTGTGACAGGCAGCATACCTTTCCATTTTGATTTGTACATAAATATATTTTCTCAATAATACAATTATAGGCAAATGCTTTCACGGGCAGCAAACCATCTTTTTGACTGTAAAAAAACTTGATTCACTTATATATTATGGGACATGCATGGGATAGATTCATTATGATAATATTTGGGCTGTCATGGGAAACACATTATTTCATAATACTGCCAATACAGGCCCAAAAACTATTGCCGGCAAACGCAACATTCACCAATTTAAACAGACACAGGAAAACATAATTCTTGAAAACACCTCAGGGACATTTTATTATGATTTGTAATACAAATTTGTTTATTGCTTTAATTTTCCCTAAAGGGCTAGTCCTGTCACAGGTATCATAACATTCTTTTTAAATTACATATTAATTCACTATAAAATGTGGAAGAGCCATGAGAAACTTTAGACTCAATTCCATTATATGGAAGCTCCCAAGGGCAGTAAAGTGATAACTACTAGTTTATATACATTAACGCCAAAAATCGCTGACACAGGTACTTTTTTCCATTCAACATGCACACAACAAGATATACTTTTCCAACATACCTCAGAATACAGATTTATTTTGATTTAGATCAATATATATTTCTTTACAATTACCTTAGAGGCTGGTGCTGCCAGGGGCATTATGCCAGTCTATTTAGAATTAATAGATACTTCATTCATTGATAAAGTGTAAATATGCATAGAATAAAATTATTATCATTACTTTTTAACTATCATTAATAGCACAGCATTTGATATAAGTTTCAATGCAGCCCCATGGAATATTGCCGACAAACACATCTTTTACCATTTCATACCACTCGGCCACCAGAAAAAAATAATTTCCAAAATACCACAAGAGCCAGTGCTGTAACAGGCAGAACACCATTTTATTTTGATTTGAATTAAAACATATTTCTTTTCATTTCCTCCATATACCTCTGCTGTCACAGATTAACTGATAAACAATGGTACTCTCAGAATACATTAATATCATCATAATTAGGAGGAAGGAACAGAATTTGGCAATACTACCAATACAGGACCAAGCACCATTTTTAAAAAAGGAAAAATTCATAAGCTTACACTTATACAAGAGAGTATATTTTTCCAGAAAAAACCTTAGGGACCAGTCCTGTTACAGGCAGCAGAACATTTTATTTAGATTTGAATGTTAATATAATTCTCCAAAATTATGTCAGGTGCAAGTGCTGTTATTAACATCAAAACCATTATTATTGATTTAAAAAAACTTCATTCATTTATACATTATAGGACATGCATGGGATAGATTCAATATGATAATATTTGGTTGTCATGGCAAAAAAATTATTTCATAATACTTCCAATACAGGTACAAAACCTGAGCCGTTAAGACAGCATTCACCAATTTGAATAGACAAGAAAATATATTTCTCGAACACCTCAGGGGTAACTGCTATCATGGGCAGCATATCATTTTACTATGATTTATAAAAAAATTAAGCTTAATTAATGAATTAAATAATAACAAGAGTTGCTTAGTCATAATTTCATTATAGGCTTGCTGTCACAGGCACTTCCTTGTTTAACAAGAGTTAAAGTACATTACATACGAATATTGCTGACACAGACAAGAAAATATATTACTCCAAAATATCCCAGGGGCGATTGGTGTGTTGGACTGCGTACCAATTTATTTTTACTAGAATTAAAATATATTTATTTAATTTCTCCTAAAGGGCTAGTCCTGTCACGAGAGGCATAACATTATTTTTAATTTACATATTTATTCACTAATAAAATGTGGAAGCGACATGCGACACTTTAATCTTAATTCCATTATATGAAATCTACCAAGGGCAGTAAAGTGTTACGTACTAGTTTAAATACACAAATGCCAAATATTGCTGACTAAGGCAGTTTTTTCCATTTAACATGCACAAAACAATATATACTATTCTAATAAACCTCAGGCAGAATACCAATTTTTTTGATTTTAATAAAAACACATTTCCTTAAAATTACTTAAGGGCCGCCAGTGCTGCAAGGGGCATTACACCAGTCTATTCTAATTTAAAATAACCTTAATTCGTTGATAAAGTATGAACATGCACAAGATAAANAGAAAGTTTTTTTTTCCAAAACATCACAGTGGACAGTTCTGTCACAGGTAGAATAACTTTTCATATTTATTAGAATAAATAAATATTACTCCAAAATTACATCAGTGGCATGTAGTGCCACAGGCAGCTTATTATTTTATTCTTTTTAGAATTAAAACCACATTCAGTTATAAATTATGTGTTTGCAGAAATAGAATCAATACAATATTTCCTCTGTCATGAACACCACAGTATTTCATTATACTGTACTTCCAATACAGGACCAAGAACTATTGCTGACAAAGGCAGCATTCACTAATTTACACCCGCACAAGATAGTATATTTTTCGAAAATACCTTAGGGGACAGTGCTGTCACAGGCAGCATACAATTGTATTTTATTTTGATTCAAATGTTAAAATATTTCTTTAAAATTAAGTCAGAGGAAACTGTTGTTACGGAAAGGATTCCTTTTATTTTGATCAAATTAAATCTAGACTTATTTTAATTTAAAAAATATAAACGGAAAACATTTATATCATAATAGGGCTTTCATGAGCAAATAAATATTTGGCAATACTTCCAATACAGGAACAAGCCGTTAACGACTGTGCTCGTCGTAAGTGGTTAAAGAACACACACAATAAAATTTATTTCTCCTAAACACATCAGGGTCCTGTGCTGTGACAGGCAGCATACCTTTGGTAAAACTAAACATGTATTTATATAAAAGAGTTATTATGTTAATATCCCAAATGCTTTCACGGGCAGCAAACCGTCTTTTTGACTGTAAAAAAACTTGATTCACTTATATATTATGGGACATGCATGGCATAGATTCATTATGATAATANACATCAGGGTCCGGTGCTGTGACAGGCAGCATACCTTTCCATTTTGATTTGTACATAAATATATTTTCTCAATAATGCAATTATAGGCAAATGCTTTCACGGGCAGCAAACCATCTTTTTGACTGTAAAAAAACTTGATTTACTTATATATTATGGGACATGCATGGGATAGATTCATTATGATAATATTTTGGCTGTCATGGGAAACACATTATTTCATAATACTGCCAATACAGGCCCAAAAATTATTGCCGGCAAATGCAACATTCACCAATTTAAACAGAGACAGGAAAACATACTTCTTGAAAACACCTCAGGGACATTTTATTATGATTTGTAATACAAATTTGTTTATTGCTTTAATTTTCCCTAAAGGGCTAGTCCTGTCACAGGTATCATAACATTCTTTTTAAATTACATATTAAATCACTATAAAATGTGGAAGAGCCATGAGAAACTATAGATTCAATTCAATTATATATAAGCTCCCAAGGGCAGTAAAGTGATAACTACTAGTTTATATACATTAACGCCAAAAATCGCTGACACAGGTACTTTTTTCCATTCAACATGCACACAACAAGATATACTTTTCCAACATACCTCAGAATACAGATTTATTTTGATTTAGATCAATATATATTTCTTTACAATTACCTTAGAGGCTGGTGCTGCCAGGGGCATTATGCCAGTCTATTTAGAATTAATAGATACTTCATTCATTGATAAAGTGTAAATATGCATAGAATAAAATTATTATCATTACTTTTTAACTATCATTAATAGCACAGCATTTGATATAAGTTTCAATGCAGCCCCATGGAATATTGCCGACAAACACATCTTTTACCATTTCATACCACTCGGCCACCAGAAAAAAATAATTTCCAAAATACCACAAGAGCCAGTGCTGTAACAGGCAGAACACCATTTTATTTTGATTTGAATTAAAACATATTTCTTTTCATTTCCTCCATNGAGTCATTGCTGTAACAGGCAGAACAGCATTTTATTTTGATTTGAATCATAACATATTTCTTTTCATTTCCTCCATATACCTCTGCTGTCACAGATTAACTGATAAACAATGGTACTCTCAGAATACATTAATATCATCATAATTAGGAGGAAGGAACAGAATTTGGCAATACTACCAATACAGGACCAAGCACCATTTTTAAAAAAGGAAAAATTCATAAGCTTACACTTATACAAGAGAGTATATTTTTCCAGAAAAAACCTTAGGGACCAGTCCTGTTACAGGCAGCAGAACATTTTATTTAGATTTGAATGTTAATATAATTCTCCAAAATTACGTCAGGTGTAAGTGCTGTTATTAACAACAAAACCATTATTTTTGATTTAAAACAACTTCATTCATTTATACATTATAGGACATGCATGGGATAGATTCAATATGATAATATTTGGTTGTCATGGCAAAAAAATTATTTCATAATACTTCCAATACAGGTACAAAACCTGAGCCGTTAAGACAGCATTCACCAATTTGAATACACAAGAAAATATATTTCTCGAACATCTCAGGGGTAACTGCTATCATGGGCAGCATATCATTTTACTATGATTTATAAAAAAATTATGTTTAATTAATGAATTAAATAATAACAAGAGTTGCTTAGTCATAATTTCATTATAGGCTTGNTTATGCTTTATTAATGAATTAAATAATAACAAGATTTGCTTAGTCATAATTTCATTATAGGCTTGCTGTCACAGGCACTTTCTTGTTTAACAAGAGTTAAAGTACATTACATACGAATATTGCTGACACAGACAAGAAAATATATTACTCCAAAATATCCCAGGGGCGATTGGTGTGTTGGACTGCGTACCAATTTATTTTTACTAGAATTAAAATATATTTATTTAATTTCTCCTAAAGGGCTAGTCCTTTCACGAGAGGCATAACATTATTTTTAATTTACATATTTATTCACTAATAAAATGTGGAAGCGACATGCGACACTTTAATCTTAATTCCATTATATGAAATCTACCAAGGGCAGTAAAGTGTTACGTACTAGTTTAAATACACAAATGCCAAATATTGCTGACTAAGGCAGTTTTTTCCATTTAACGTGCAGAAAACAATATATACTATTCTAATAAACCTCAGGGTCTAGTGCTCCCTCAGGCAGAATACCAATTTTTTTGATTTTAATAAAAACACATTTCCTTAAAATTACCTAAGGGCCGCCAGTGCTGCAAGGGGCATTACACCAGTCTATTCTAATTTAAAATAACCTTCATTCGTTGATAAAGTATGAACATGCACAAGATAAATTTTAATCATTATATTTTAATTATCATGGATAGCATAATATTTCATAGAAGTTTCGATGCAGCACCATGGAATGTTGCTGACAAAAACAGCTTTCACCTTTTCACACCATTCGACCACCAGAAAATATATCTCTCCAAAATACCACAAGAGCCACAGGCATCGCACCTTTTCAAATTGATTTGAATGTAACATAGACGTAGTTTTAAATTATGGTGCAAAAAGGAGGTTCAATAAATATCTTAATATTAAAGCTGTGGCGTGCAGCACAGTATTTACTAAAATTGTCCAAAACATTACGAGGGACCTATTGCTGACACACGCTTCATTTTCCATATGAAACACAGACAAGAATATATATAATTCTCAAATTTACAAAAATTACATTCGTTGCGTATAATTCTATTTAAATATGAATGTAATTGTAGGTCTCAGAAATTACGACAGGTGTAAGCCTTATCCTGGTCAGTATTCCAATATGTATAATTTGAATAACACGAATTACCAATGAGGTGTTTTGGCTGTACCATACAGCCCATTATTATGTTAAACTTCCACAAAAGGATTAAAGACTATTGCTGACACAGGCAGTTCATTTCATTTTACACAAAGACAAGAAAGTATATTTCTTCTTAATAACTCGGTGGCCAGTGTTGTCTGGGGTTTATAATTTTAATAGAATATAAATATATTTCTTCAAACTTACATCATTTCATTTTGATTTGAATTAAAACATATTTCTTTCAATTTCCCCTTGAGGCCAGTTCTGTCACTGATTAACTTGTATACCATGGTATATCTCAGAATACATTATCATCATAGGACATGAGTGGGATTCATTAATATCATTATATTTTAGCTTAAACAAACAGTCCGTTATCTTGTAAAACTTCCACAAAATGATCAAAAACTATTGCTGACACAATGATCAGATATAGTAAAACTTCAACGAAAGAAACAAAGACCCAAAGACTATTGCTGACAAAGGCATTTTTCTTTTCCCATTTTACACACCAACAAGAAAATATAATTTCCCAAAATAACCCGGGACAACTGTTATCTTGGGAAGAATTATTCATTTAATGAAAATAAAATTCTTCAGAATTATGTTGGAGGAAGCACACCATTTTATTTTGTTTTGAATTAAAACATTCTTTTAATCACCCCAAGAGGCCAGAGCTGTCACAGATTAATTTATATATCATAGTATATCTCAGAATACATTAATATCATCATATTTAGAAGGACAGAGACTACTTTGGCAATACCTCCAACACAGGACTAAGGACAATTGCTGACAAAGGCAGTATTAACCAATTTACATACTCACACAAAAGAGTATGTTTCTCCAAAACACATAAGGGGACAATGCTGTCACGTGGAGCATACCAATTTATTTTGATTTGAATAAAACCTACATTCACTTATACGCTGAAGAGCCAAAAAAACTGGTATAGGCATACGTATGCAAATAACAGAGGTATGGAACCAATCAGAGTAACGCGATCCGGTCGGCAGCTAGATCGGTTACTGCTGGTAGAATGCCAGGTTATCAAAATTTAAGTGAATTTGAACATGGTATTATAGTCGGCACATGAGAGATGGGACATAGTTTCTCCGAGGTAGCAATAATATTTGGATGTTCGCGTACAACCATTTCACGAGTGTACCGCAAATACCGGGAGTCCGGTAAAACATTACATCTTCGACATCGCTGCGGCCGGAAAAATATTGTGAAAGAACGGGACAAACAAAGACTGACGAGAATCATTACACGTGACAGACATGCAACCCTTTCTTAAACTGGCGCAGATTGGATTTGTGGTGTGAATTGCCTCTTGCATGCCTTCAGACATTAGTCGAGAACATGCCATGTCGTCTTGCAGCACTTCTGCGGGCTTGGAGAAGGNNGGGGGGGGGGGGGCTACACGATATTGGGCACGTATACCAGTTTTTTTGGGTCTTCAGTGTACATTAAGGGTTATGCATTGGATACATTTAACATCACAATTTTTGGGCTGTTGGGGGAAACAGCACGAGGGATGAAACCATTTACCCCTCCACACCACTACACATTGGCAACACCTTGCACGTGTGGCTAATGCTCTTCTTTTAAAGTAACTATTTTACTGTTAAAACATGTAATTCTGAGTCAGATATGAATTAATTAAGAAATTAAAATTTATTCCATCACAGTCTTTATTAAGTAATCATTCAAAACCAAGTCCTTTGATTTTCCCTGTAATGAATTACGCTGCAATAGGCGTCGGTGCTTATAGACGACATAACGTGTCAAACCCCATACAGGATATAAGTTTATTCAAAAGACGTACGGTTTTTGAAATACATTAATATAAATCCTCCTATTTCCTTACAGGAAGTCACTGAAAATTAAATTTACATTTGGTAATACAAGTCGCTCGATATTCAAACAACTTTTGGTGACACAAAAACTTGCACTGTTACATTTATGGTCAAATTTCTATTGTGCACCAAATTAAATTTTTATTAAGATATACTTTTAATCTCCCTTGAAAACTGGTAGGGTTGTATTAGACATCTACGTTTAAAATAAATACATATTTTTCTGGCACAATACCTAAACATTGAACTTAGCTTGCACATGCACATAATAATGAAGTTAAGAAAACTAATAAAAGGTAAACCATCTTTATGTAATCAAATTTGAGTGTCCAATTTTTAACAGCTTGTATGGCTTCTCATTGAAAGGTGTTAGAAAAAATTTTTATTTGTTGACAAGTAATACTGGTTCTCCAGCTGAACAGTAGGTACAAAACTGGGAAATGTTTAATTCTGAAAAGTTTTAATCTGCCAAATACTTTTGTGTTTATAAAACTAAATATGGGTGAAAATTATTTTTACTCAAAATTATACTGTTTTTTTCATTTTCAATTTAAAGTAACTACGGCATTTCCATATAAGCTAGGTCTTAGAGCTTACAAGTTGCACAGTACACCAAAGAGGGACGAACAAAAAATTTGTAAATAAATATACATTAATATAATTTAATTATCAAAAATCTGTACCACCCATTTTCAGACATAATTATTATCCCAAAAATAAAGTCACAAAATTAAAAAAAACTTCAAACAAAACATGTGAACAAAAGCACTCTTTTCAGTATTATTACATACGACCTTAATAAAAATTGATCTCAAATGCCACTGTTCACAGGCACTATAAATTTACAACTGAGTTAGGGCTTTGAGCTTACGAGTTATAAAAGAAGCAGGTAGGAAAACTAAAATTTCTTTCGAAAACTTGAATGAAAAAAATTTGTAGGGCACATTTCCAGACGTGGAGGATGTAATAATTACTATCAACCTCAGAAACAGGATAAGTGTTAGTTCAATCATTATTCATATAAATAAGTCAAAAGTATAGTGAGTAAACATCATTCATTGTACCCAGTACCACTTAAAAGAAAATATATATTGGCAGTTTTTCTCTCTGGTATGTATAAAAAAGGCATGCAAGTACACAACACTGTATCTATTCATTTCATCCTAACATGGATAGTCCAGTCCACTCACTGTTACTTCAGACTTTTCTAAAGCCCCTGCTATATAAAGTTCTATTTCTAGGATACCCCTTCACCTCATGGAAAGAAAGCGTAATTAAATCTTGAAAATTTCATCAAATGGACAGTGCACCACTCTGTACACACTCAGCATAATAGTATTTCCCATAAGAACTGTTTCTTACTAGGCATTACCAACAGTACCTGTTTTCTCTGTGTTAAGTCATATTAATTGAAACGAAAAATAGTAACAGAATAAAAGTAAAAGTTTAATTGTACACTAAATTAGATTAATTTTTAACACAAATATAAAACACAACCAAACAAGTCACACAATTCCAGATTTTTCAAAGGTGTTATTCCAAGAATGTGAGGAAGCCATTAATAGAATTGCATCTCATTCAAACAGAAAGAATCCCCTCAACTTTGTCATTAAAGGTATTTTAGACATTTTACTTCTGCTGTCATCCAAACATCATTAATTTTTTAAAACCTTCACCTTAAGATAGATATTATAGCTAACAAAAAAATTCCTAACATATTACATTACAAAAATTATATGAAGTAAAAGTATCCATCCATATTACCTTTTTGGGGAACTTTGGTTCTAGAAGAAGACATTAACTTTTATTAATACAAAGAACAGTAGATCTTATAGAACATTCATAAGATTGACATAGGGGGCCAATTGGCAATTATCTATTACTAAATCTTGTGAAATGAAACAACAAATCAGCCAATTCTGTTATAGGCGATAAATTTTAATTTTCAAAATTATAATAATTTCTTTTTTTAATTTTTAATACAGGAGAAATATTTATTATACTGAATACTATATTTTTGTGATAACTTTAATAGTTAAAATAAAATAAAAATATTTAAAAATCTACTAAAAGAGACTATTAATTAATATAAAATAATTTTAAAAGAGACTGCTGTCACAAGCAGTACACAAATAAATTTGGATATAAAATAAAAAATTGCAACAATAAAAATTTGATTAATGCATAGGATAAAATTAAGGGAAGTCAGTAGATGGTATAATTTCTTTATATTGGTGCTGATACTGCAGCAGTTTTTTGTGAAATTATAATAGTGGACCTTAACTTTTGCTGTCACAGGTTACTTTGATGTTTTATACAGAAACCAGAAAATATATTCCCCCAAAAATAATATCAGCAATCAGAACTGCCATGGGTGACATATTGTTATCACAATAATGATTTGCTAATAAAATGTGTGATTACTATGGGATATTATGTTATGTAAATTTTGTCATAGGCAACACAAGTATTTTGTTTAACTTACAATACAGAACCTAGGACTATTGCTTACACAGGTATGTATTCACCACTTCAAACAGACAAGAAAATATGTTTCCATAAAAAAAATACTTTGGAGGTCAGTGCTGGATAGTCAGCATACCATTATATTTTGATATAGTAAAACCTTGTTTCACTGATTAAGTGCAGGACATGCATCATCCTTATATTTTATCTGTCAACAGCATCACAATATTGTGTGTAATACATTGAAATACATTAACAACATTATACTGGTGCTCTCACTGGCAGAACAATGAACTGTACAACTTTAAATACAGGACCTCCGAATATTGCTGGCACAGGCAGGTTTATCCATTTTACACACTAACTAGAAGTTATAATTTTTAAACTTACCACTTTTCTACCATGGGCCAGATACCATCCCACTTAAATCTGAATGTAGGTATATTTCCCATAAATGACCTCCAGGGCAAGTCAAATCAAGGATAGTGTCTCACATCCATGGTGTAGTACATTCAGTTTACTTAGCACTTTTCTGAAGCCCTGCTTAAGTTATACTTCCAGGTACCGATAACGTACACTTTCGCTACATGTAAACCAATACAATGTGGCATCAAATATTTCAACTGTCAAATGCTTTGTTTACATTATTTAGCTGTCGCAACAATGCTGGCATATTTCAAACAGCGTATCATAATAAATATTCCCAATTTTTTCCTGGTATTTAGGTCGGTTTTATGACTTTATGGAAGTCCGTATTATAATGAAACTTTAACTAGGTACGTGAAAGAGAACCGACCATAGACATGGTTATTAGATTACTTCAATTAAAGGATGGCCATAACCAGAATAAATTAAACCACACAAGCACTTAAGGAAAAAATATTTTTTTTTAATTTTGGTTAGATATTAAAAATTTAGCTGAATTTAATGTAGGGACACTATAAACAAACGGAAGTGTTGAGAACAGCGTTTCATAATGCTTGCCATACACTACCAGTAGGTGTATTATATTTTCAGTAGTGACGATATTCAATTCTAGGTTCTCAACAAAATCACACACAGATTTACAGCGCTAGAAAACCAGTAAATGTAAAATAAATAAAGTTTATTCTCCTTCACTAACACTGTCGTTTTTATCATTTAATCCTAGTCAATTTCACAATTTTTTGCCACTGATAATGAAAAACTTCCTATTTATGCAGAATTGTAGGTCATTCAATTTTCGCAAACAAAATATCTGACACATTAAATGTTTTAAAAGTCACATTTAAAAGTCTTCGTTGCGACTTTTGCGCCCTATCAGAATTTACAATTTGTCCGCAAACAGGTTATGTCACGTAACATACATGTCTCAACTCTCAGCGTCTTATTCGACAGTCTCGAATTTTGCTTGCCAAAAATCAATTCGGCTGCAACTACAACTGATTTCTCAAAACAAAAACCTTTCACTACTGCACATGGTTAAATAGCGAGTTTTTTTTCTTCAAATTTTGCCGAACATTTATTTAACGTAAAAACGAGAAATGACTAATATTTACAATTTTTTGCACTGCCAAGAATCTGATTTAAGCACTTTCCCCAAATATACTTTAGGTTACCATTTTGTGGTTTTAGCACAGTTAAATCAAATTTTACATGACTTTCCTTCATGTTTATTCCTTTTCGAAAGAAACACTCATGTGGAACGAGTTCAACAAGTATGGGCAACAAAACGGCTTGTAAATATACGTAGTCACATTTAAAACCAATTATTTTGTAACCTTAACCTAATTTAAAAAGTGTGAATCCTTTTAACGCACAGAAGAAACTGTTCAAACGCTCCTTTATCGAATCACAACAGTTTTAGTTCAAAAGTTTATGACAACTCGCAGAAATAATCCACCATTTTCTCTTGGTGTGTCAGATACAAAATCATGTCCCCATCTCCCACCATGTTAGGTTTGCACCCATATTTATCATCTACGCAAACTGATGTCATAATTAGAATTAATGGAAAGTAAGGTTTCCTATCATACAGGAACGCAATACTGCTTTGCATCACTCATAATATACCTGCAGGGTACATTATCGACACTGGCAACATTCACAATTTTTAACTGAAACCAGAAAATACACATTTTTTAAACGTCCTGGGGCAATACTTTTTTCACATACCTTTCAAAAATGTCAAGCCTTGCATTAATCACACAACCAAAACTATACGGTAGATGTATACTAGTGCTGTTTTTTTTTAAATATGAATCTACCAATTGTGACAATATTTACCATCTCTTCCCCATAAACAATAAAATTAACGAGAAAAAATTACGAAATGCAATTCACATCAGACCATAACCCAAGTGTAAAACTGTGAATACGTCTATGCTTAGGATTTCTATTTGTACAAAATTTTTTTTTGTAGACAGAAAGGTAACTTTCATTTTACAAACTAAGAGAAATATTTTAAGACAGATCTGTAATTAAGCACAAAACTCAACAACTTGCAACAGTTCAGTAAACTCCAGATTAACCATGTTAAACAGAACCAGAGAAAACATGAACAAGCTAATTTGTATTAAAAACCCGGATAATAGAATTTACACTTTATTATTAATGTAACCGTGACATTGCTCCAAAAATCATAACACACTACCTATTATACATTTCAAAGCAAACACAACTCGCACATTGTATGTGCAGAATTAAAAATAATGTACGACGTAGTACAGTACGCAAACTGATATTTATGTTGCACCAAGTGTAATGCAATTCACGACGCATCGAATGTACACAGCGCTTATAGCCTGCACCGAGCAAGAAGCAGTGCGTAGTGTGCGTGTCACTTCCTCAACGTGCACACAGACCTGTGTCCTTGAGATGACAGAGTGAGTTGAAAGTTTAGAATAGAATGCAATGCATTCAAGACAATAATGGGACTTTAACAAATGAACCAAACTGGCATTTAAACAATACAGTACACTCCCCAATTAAAAAAATTAATCCTTACAATACAAATGCAGAACCTGACGTTAACACACATTTAAAAATTCTGAACTTCAATTTTTTTGTTAACATGTAAACACTTGATATTAAAAAATTTCAGAAAAGTTAAACAATACCTTCCTTAAGAAAGTTTTCAATTTTTTTTGTTTGGCACAAGAACTGATGTTTTTTGATTATAAAACACTCTGAACAAAATTTTTTATATTTCTAACCTTTCCGCTATAGTTAAAACTGTCCTTTACGATGTGCTGACATGTTGCAAAAAGGACACTACAAACAGTGAACACAGCCGTGCCAGAGCGATCTATAAACTTGTGGTAACCGAGATGAGTGCAATCAGATGTGCTCTTCAAGGGGTGGAAATGGATGACTCGCGCAGTTCTGCGACAGGCTGACAGTATAAAGAAATACAGCTCGCTGTTTGATAGGGAAATGACACACGTTACAGCAGTCTTACCGCATTGAAAAAAGCCGCCCAGACAAGCCAAAAACCGGTTAAGTGAAGCACAAATAAACAGGAGTGTGTTGTATATACAATTTGGTCAAATTTTACAGGCAGCATATATTAACAACTGCAAACTATTTGTTAATGAAAACCTGGGCAGTCACACTGGCTCATTTGTTGAACACGTGAAACTGTAAGGCAGAAACGACCATTTGTTGATCACTGGAAACTTTATGTAGGAAATTTCACTATTTTTTTATATTTGGAGCAAGATTTGTCTCAAAACATCAGTATTTTTTTTTTATTCTACAAGGTTTGTTTCAAAAATTTAAAAAGTATAACTTAATTTATAGCGAAACCCTCAACTCAAAACTTATCACTTTTAACAATTTCAGCAAAAAAATTCCAGCAATTTGTAAACTGCGATGCTTTTCAGAAACTTTCAATATTACACTTTTATAGTAGTGTTTCTTTTGTACACAAAATTAAATTTCAGTTACTATCAATGATAAACTGTATCTTATTTTGAAAACTGGCAGGGGTCACATTAGATTTAATGTGTTATATTTTTCAGGGGCAGAACATTTAAAACATTTCACGTAACACTTGAAAGTGCAGATAATAATTAAGTTAAGGAAACAGAAAGGCAAACCATTTTAACGTAACCAAATTTGGGTGTCAAATTTTTAACAGCTTGTAAGGAATCTCTCTGAAAGTGGATGCTTATTTATAGGTATATCTACTTCAGAAAAATTTCTTTGTTTACAAGTTACCTGGGTTATCCAGCTGAATAGCATGTACTGAACAGGTAAGTTCCAATCTGCCAATTACTTTTGTGTTTATAACGCCCACTTTTAAACATCATCCCAACAATACAATTTTAAAAGTAAAAAAAAAGATAACTTTAAAAATCAATTACTATTCTCATAATCAAGTCAAAATAAAATTGAGCAAATGTCACTGTATTCAGTACCACTTAAAAAAAAAAAAAAAAAAAAATATATATATATATATATATATAGCCATTTTCCTCCCTGGCATTTTTTACTGTTCATGCTCTTTCAGGTACAGCACACTTTTTCGATTAATTTTGACACTGACCTATTTATATTTAGTCCATTCACCATTACTTTCAAATTATCTGAAGTACCTGCTAAAGTTCTATTTACAGTATATTCCATCAGCTCATAGAAAGAAAGCTTCTTGAAAATTTCATCAAATGGACAACACACCACATTTGTGCCCTCTCAGCATAATAATATTTCACAAGAACTGTGCGTTATTCATATTAATTATAAATGAGATTATTTATAGATAGAATGTAAGTTTAATTTTACACAGAAGAATCCCCTTACCCTCGTCATTGAAGGGAATTGCAGATATTTTACTCATTTTTTGCCCAAGCTGTCGTCCACAATATCATAAATTTTTTAAGACTTCCAAATTAGAATATAATTTTTAGCAATACAGAAAAATTTATACTATATTATTATTATTATAATAATTTTAATATTTTGATTGGAACATCGGTAATTAAGTTTAGTGACTTTTCTGAAGGAAAAGTCTTAGATAAACGAAAGTAGCCTTAATGATTCTGCGCAGCTTACCTTGTTAATATTCAGGAGGGTGCCATGTTAAAATAAGTAGAAGATATTAAATAAATTAGTTAAAAATACGAGTAGTCCGCCGCTTTGTTTACAGCGGACGCCATGATTGCTACCATCACCGTATTGCCTTGTGGGTATTGTTACATCACTGTAACGCATTGTTAACAGAAATTTTTGAATCGGCTCAGTAGCCATTGTATATTTGCCAGGGTGAGTTGCAACGTCCCAATCAGGCGGATTTAAAACTGAGAAAGACAGAATGACTGCTTCAGTGCGTTATATTTGCGTATGTGGCATTTTAGTGGAACATGGTGTTTAGTCAAGTGAGGTAAGGTTGAATTGGCCATTGATAGAGGAATTGTACCAGCCGCCTACCTAGGAGAGTTAATTGATATTTTGGTGTTTTACAGTTCCTTTAAATCCCTAAAACCCTACAATCCTAGGTTAGCGTAAAATTTAAAGTGATTCACCCATTGTGGGGTTAGGTGGGCACATAGTCTTACATTCATGCCCCTCGTATATTCATGTTCTGCATCATTAGTAAGAGTGCAAATTTACCATTTTCAGTCAAATTTTTTTACAGAAAAGTCACTAAACTTAATAATTAACTGAATATTGGTACATTCATTGTGGCACCACTATGGGATACTTTTGTGTTGATATTACTGTATATAAACCCTATCATGGGGAAAACAGTGTTTTGTAAAACCTACAACACAGGAACCAGGACTATTGCAGACAGGCAGCAGCATTCACAAATTTACACAGACAAGAAAATATATTTCATGAAAAAAACCTCAGTGTCAGTAGTCACAGGCAGCATACCATTTCATTTTAATTTGAATAAGACCTAGATTCACCAATGAAGTGTGGGACACCCATCTGTCATTTGTACCATACAATTTATTTTAATTTCAAAAGTAAATATATTTTTCTCCAAATTACCACTTCATAAAAACCTTGTTTTACTCATAGTGCCTGACATGCATGGGATACATTAATCTCATTCTGGGGCTCTCGCGGGCAGTACAGTATTTTGTATAATTTCCAATACAGGAATAAGGACTATTGCTCAAACAAGGGCAGTATTCACCATTAAACAGACCAGAAAATATTTTTCTCCAAAATTACCTTGATTCCCTGATAAAGAGCTTACATACACGACACATTATCATTATATTTGAGCTGTCTCCTACAACACAATATTTTGTAAAACTTTCAATACAGGACGAAGGACATTGATGACAAGACAGCATTCACCAAGTACCTTAGGGGCCAGTGCGTCACGGGCGGCATACCTTGTTATTTAGAGACTTAATAAAACCTTATTTCACAGATAAAGTGCATTCCTTTAACCACCTTTTAAAAATAAATATTGCCATAGATAATTACTTGCAGTTACTTCAGTCAACACTGTTCTATGCACACGGCAGAGAATCCACCACACACTGCAATACTGGATTACCAGCAGTTTGTACTACTGATTCAGAACAGAGGGAAGATAAGAATTCTTTACCATAAACACCTTAATGCAACATCAGAATTACTTACAGCTGATATCTTCTTCAGACTGCCAACTGCCGATGATTTTCTTCAAATTTTCTACTTACCAAGAAATGCCCAGTTTCTTTCCCATTTTACAAAAATAAAGACTAAAAATTGTGTGTTGTATACCAGGTTAAGATGACTTTAAATTTTACATTTAGCACTTTTATTCTTTGTACACAAAATGTGACCTCTGCTACTTTCTCCAGTTTAAAACAAACTTGCTTTACAGTGAGTTAAGTAAACCAACTAATTTGGATATAAATTGCTAGCTATCCGAATTCCCATAAGATTATTTCAACCTGCCTTACATTTGCAACTGGANTGGTGTGTTGTATACCAGGTTAAGATGACTTTAAATTTTACATTTAGCACTTTTATTCTTTGTACACAAAATGTGACCTCTGCTACTTTCTCCAGTTTAAAACAAACTTGCTTTACAGTGAGTTAAGTAAACCATTTTCTATGAAAACACTAATTTGGATATAAATTGCTAGCTATCCGAATTCCCATAAGATTATTTCAACCTGCCTTACATTTGCAACTGGAAAAGTAGCCACCTATTGAAGCCAATGAACCTGGTAAAGATGTATTAAGTGTTGAAGAATTCATGGAAATGTCTAGTCATAACCACTGCCCAGCTGACAGGTGGACCAACTGTCCTCTCCTGTAGATATAATCTTTCCACTACAAGCCCCTGCAATAATGACACCATCATGATATTGGTAATTAACTAGAAGCCACCAGTTCTTCCACTAACTTGACAGGTGTAACCAACACTTACACTTTGTGGCACTCGCTGATCCAAAGGTGGGGAAAGAAAGGAAGGCAACACCAAAATAAGGCCAACAATGTTACTGGGCACTAATAATTACATGTACACAAATACTAAATGATCAATATAAGAAAACCATTACCTGTCCCCACAAAATCACAAATATGAATCTGTTTGTGTAAAAGGTCATGTCATCATTTTCACTTTTTTTTTAAATTTAATTTGCAAAAGATGTTTACATGTAGTCTTAAATACACATGATTAAAGCAAAATGTGACTTTTTTTTTACTAAAGTTTTGTTACTGAAAGCAAAATGGCTGGCATATTATCATTGGTGCCCACAAACTTAAACAGCATGCCAATTTTTGTATGCTCCTCAGTCTCTGGACCAATACCATACATTTGAAGTATGAGCCAATTTACAAACATTTCAAAACTAGACCGAACAGATACAACCAACCAACAGAACTCAACGTCAGAAGCCAATGATCACAAGACACGGGGCCCCAGTATTCAGAGAACTGACTTTCAAAGCAAAAAATAAAAAATTGTTTCAATTCATTATCGCTTCATGTAAACAATCTAGGGTACTTTATTAGTTTTCAGAAAAGGGGAGCTTAGTGTATTGAGACTACCTCCAGTATTATTGCAACAGAACTTAATTTTAAAAAGCACTTTTACAAAAATATTAACCATGAATATAAAAAACTGGGCAGTTTGACATTAAGACAAAAATAGCCATTTCCATTCAAGTAGAGCAAGAAGGAATCATTGCAATAAAACATCCATAACACAAGTCTGACAATTTTTTCCCCGATATATATTCAAACAAAATATTTTCATTTCAAACCTTATAAACCTCTACCATTGCACATTGCAACTTCACACATAAAAAAAACTAATACATAGTTATTTTTTTATATAAAGAAAATGTTTTATTAAAGATAATTTGTAGTTTCCTATAAAACTACTTGCATCAAGAACAAATGTCTGCACAAA
The DNA here is from genome assembly GCA_002778355.1 of Clitarchus hookeri. Lineage (NCBI taxonomy): Eukaryota > Metazoa > Arthropoda > Insecta > Phasmatodea > Phasmatidae > Clitarchus > Clitarchus hookeri. The sequence continues at coordinate 408,191 of NQII01001839.1, read as the reverse complement.
AATACTTCAACCAGAGGCATTCAGAAATCAAAATGCTATACACATTCAAAGACGAGCCACAGCTAGCCACGGCCTCATCAGATCACTCCAAATTGTAATAAAAAACAAGCATCTGTTCTTTAAAACCATTATTTGCTTTTGCATATTTGCACTCTAAATAAAGTTCTTTCATGAAACACAATATTTCTTCCAAGTTGACAGCTCACAACCACTTTTCAACGCACAAACCTTGTTATTCCCGACATATCACTGTCAAGGAAATAGACCTTCGAAACCAATTTGCTCAAGGAAAAACATCTCGAACTGCAATCACAATTTGACGGGACGAAACCTGAACTGCATCATGCAGTAGGAAGTGAACAGCACAACATGATTAAGTTAACCTGCAACCATATTGAAATGGACAACAAAATCAATAATACAGCATCAACTTCCATACGACTGCAACGCAACAGATAAAATTATTACAAACCACTTATGCAGAGATTTCCTCTCAGCACAGCTTGTGTATTGTTACCCGAAGTCACTGCATGCTGTTGCAAATTCCCCAAGCGTTCCAGACATCTGCAATATAAACCGTTCCCTTACAAACACTACTGCACCTGCTATAATACATTCCAAAAGGACAATTTAACAGCTAAAAAAATTAAGAATCTTTTTTAACACTGCTGGTGCATCACCATCTACCAAATCCTTAAACTTTTCTTAGAAACTTGCACTATTCAATTCGCCAGGCACTATCCGCACTATTCAACTCGCCAGGCACTATCCAAGTGGTGCATCAGCATTGTGAAAATTGACCTTAATTTTTTACACTGCAAAACTAACATACATCTAGTATGTTTATTACATTTTATGCAAATCAATTTTCATTTAAACCATGTTAACACTACTGGAAAAATTTCATATTCATTAAAGCAGCACCATTGCAACCTAAATATGGAACTGTTCCATGAATCATTAAATTCCCCAGTCTAACATTTACTGAATTCTCATTTTCATAAAAAGAATTGTTTATGATGTTAAGACTTTTTTAACCATAAAACAATTTTGGGTCAAGACACTCATATCCAACAGTGGACCCACAATTAAAATTTTATACATTAACAACTCTCCTGTAGAACTGTGGCATGAAACAAGCCACATTTGCAACAATTCCACTTTTCAGGATTGCGCACAAGTAGTTCTGTTAACAGACCCACCTTGTAAAATGGCTTCGTAGGGCCACTATTAACTTAAAACCAAGTCTACCCCTATCAGTAAGCAAAGGCAAAAACAGCTTTTCTGAATGTACTGCCATTCTACAATGCAATACAGAGTAATATTAAAGTATTGCAATGCTAGAGTAAATTACACAATCAATAAGCATTAAATAATCAAGTATTTTTCTTAACAAAATTTGACTTCTTAATTTATGGTTGATACACATTAGGCACCAAAGTTAACAACCATGTTACAATAAATCAATGTAATGTTGATATATCCAGTGTTCAAAATTCAACTCGCAGGTTCCCTTCGCTCCTTCAAAAAAGGATTTTTAGTAAAATGTATAGTGCCTTAATCAGGAGAATAGCTTCCACAGTTCACTGTAAACTAAATGCACATGAGAGAAAAAAAAAGGTTATATAAAAAGTGTTCTAGATTATATGCTTCACTAAGGAGGGTGGGTAATAAAGTGAAGACATAAATTAGGTAAATTTTTTTCTAACTTTGTGAGCAAACAGTTTCCCCACCACAATGCATTCATGTCAAGCTATTTTTACACTGTATATTAGCAAACAGCGCAAGATGTCATGCCAAGAGGATACATCTCTGGTAAAATATTTGTTCACAAAGTTGGCAAACCCCCATCATTTACAATTGCAGTTTCTTAGTTTCTCAATACAGTTTCCAAAGATCTGAAGGTTATAATTAACAAGTAGAGCATTAACTTAATTTATGTCCTGCACACTCCAAAGTCAAGTGCACAAAGTGTTAAATTCACTTCCAACCTTGAAATATTCATTCAATCAAAATTCAATACGCTAACATTTATTCACATAAATACACAATAACTAAATAATGGACTCCCCAATCATCTATTATATGAAAATAAAAGCTGCAACTGTCATTCAAATAAGGCACATGCACACTATTTTAAAAACAAAATTATTTCAACATTATCCTTATTCCACTCCACATTCCCTTACTTAATCCCTAGAAATATCCCCACTTCACTCAGTACATTTCTCATTCCGCATATTTGGAAATTCATCAATGGATCCACCAGTGATTGAAACACTGGTGTACACCAGTTGAAACATTTTTCGAAAATCGGGTTGACGTTTCTGCAGAAATTTGCATTTGCTTCTAAACGCAATTACACAAATTACACAGTTTTCACCACCCATTTGTAAAAATTTTATATTCAAATTACCTTAGTACATTTTGGAATGCTTTAAATTGTGGGGAGGGCTCGTTAACTTTTATTTTTCAGAGGATGTGTTCAAACACTCATGTATTAATGATATCATCTCCACCAGATCCATGGAATTTTCAGGGGCGGTTGAATCGGTGGACTAATTTGTTTAACCGGACTAAACAAAAACAGTATTTTTCGAATACTGTTTTGGTTTAGTACACCAACCTGGTGTACATCGGTGGATTACACTGTAAAAAAAACATCTTAATTGGTTAAGAACACTGTTAGGAATGTGACTATGGTAAAAAAAAACAACTATGCTCCATTAGTATGAATAATGAGGATGACTACAACACAAGACGTCGCTGCGATGCTATTAGGATACATCGCGTGACCATTCGGCTAACTCCGAAGTCTTGGAGTTTATAACGCCAACCAATCTAGATCCAAGATCACTAATTTGGGAAATTTTCCAACAGGTAGACCCACCATTGTTTTACATTTTTATGTTCAGTCATTGATACGAAGTCCCAAAGAAGAAGAAAGCATTTTTAAATAATTTATAAATACTATGAAATGCAGATTATATACAACAACAAACGTTAACTGGAGATTTCAATTACATTAAAAATTTTGAACATTTTACACATTCTGCTCTAGGTATCGAAGGAAAAGTTGATACACACTATTTTACAACCAGTTTTCGATGTGACAAGAGGTTTCGAAGTGGTGGCAAAAGGAAGATAAAATTGAATTGCATAATGATGCTCTTGTGCGTAACTCTGCTCTACAAGTGGAAAGTCCCATCAACATTACATCATATTAAGGCGAAGAGGAAGGAACCAAGATTACAGGCAAGGTCGAACACGTAATTCTCAAAAAGCTCTTTCTGGAGTGTGTTTGAAGCTTTCATTTCGAAAATTAAGAAGAAATGAAGGCACTATTAACGATATAGATTTAGCCCAGATTGTATAAGTACAACTAACCATTGAAAAAAATTAAATTAAAAAAAAAACCGTCACCAGCTGTGTGCATAACAATGCATGCATCATAAGCAACAGAAATACACAAGAGATTCCCCTCACATGCTCGTTTCTCCCAAACGGCAAGCTGACGATGCAAATCCTCTTCCTCGCCATTCTCCAACAGATGATGCACTTACGCAAAACTCCAACGTCGCGTCGCCTGTATATATAGAGAGCGCTGTACAACCTTGGGCAATCAAACCATAACTCTACGCCGACAACAAAAGAAATAGAGCGAGTTTAAACATATTAATACTAACAAAATTGTAGTATATGTGTTCAATTTGTTGTATTATTTGTACATTTTACCATTTTATAACAATTTGGATATTTTAAAATGTTATAGTAATAGCAAACATTGCTACTAATTATTTTGTCCCCAGTTAACCAGGTCGGATGAACACATCTGGTGGTATGTACAGAGGCTCTACGTCACTAGCAGTTGTAAATCAAGGCAATGGAAAATTTTCTGGAGAATTCCAAGAAGTAAATTTGAATGGCGCTGTTTGTTTATAATCTGTTCCTTAAATTCCTTTTAATTGGAAAATTAATCACACACTGTTCATTTTATGAAAGCCTATGGTGAACGTATATTACATTTTTTTGTAGATGTCTTGCCTGGTAGTACACAGAATACGCATTTGTTTGGATATACTGTACTTCAAATGCAATCCGCGTGTCCGTATTTACGCCTGACTACACGTAACTGCGTAGCTTTACTGAATCTGCTAGCAATATATTTTATATAGGCTATGTTCGAATTGGTAGATTTGGTTTACAAAATGGTAACGTAATTTTCATTTAGTTTTTCTACGTAGCAAGCCTTTACAAAAAATTACCAAATCGCCACCACCATATTAATTTTCATGGACGCCGCGACCTTTGGTTTACACGGGACTGCATAATTAACTTAATTAGGAATAAAGAACTGAGCTTTTTCATCATTATAATTGTTTCAGGTCATTATAAAAGTTGTAGATTTGTTTACATTGACAGTAATATATTGTGAAATACTATTGCTGCGCTTAAATATCCTGGTTATTTAAGGGGAAAATTTCTGAATTATGTTTTTCTCAAAGTTGAGTTATGGGTGACTTCCAAATAATGTTAGTCGATTTAAACACTGGGATGATTTTTTAAAATGTTTTTATACAAGAAATACGGTTTTATACTACTATAATCGTGATGAAAATGGTTATCTTACAGCGACCACTGCAGGTTAATAAAAGCAATGCAGATTATTGCTCAAAAAATGTATTATGTTTTATGAGTACTTTGTTATATTGTAATTTGTTTTTATTTTTACATGTATTAATAAAATGGAAATTGTTGTAGACCAAGTCATCATGCGTAAGTTAATGCCTGCACATGTCACATTAAAGTTTCCTACAGTAGATCGTGAAATGTCTAGGAGCATGGTTTATGAGCTCACATATCTAAATATTTTCGAGCAGTTCTTTGGCTATGGTTGGAGCTATTTTAGTAATACGGATTGCTGAAACAAGCTGCTTCCAACCAAACATCATCTAACGGGTACACCAAGTGGTGCTTTCCTTATTTGTGCTTAACTCAAAGTATAACTGTTTTCATTCCAATAATATTTTTCAAAAATTAGCTTGGCAGTGAAGATTATTTTTATAATCTATTAGGATTTATACTATCAAAATTAATATTCATTAAGTACGATTAATTAAATATAATCGATTAANAATAGATTATCTACATCTATTATCCCCATCACTACGCAAATCCTGCAAATTGATAAACTTTACAATCATACGTGAAATGATCGTCATATAGTCTTCTGGGAACACATTAGTCAAGGTGTAGCCGGCTTATGTGAACGTGTTGCTCGTTCGGTGGCACGTAAAATCATCGTAATCCCGGGTGAAAGAGTCTTTTTCTGAANGTAGAGTCGAAATATACCACTTTCTGGAGTTTTTTTTCTTATTTTCAGGAAAGCCCCTCAAGTAGAAAATTACCTCGATTAATAGATTATCTACATCTATTATCCCCATCACTACGCAAATCCTGCAAATTGATAAACTTTACAATCATACGTGAAATGATCGTCATATAGTCTTCTGGGAACACATTAGTCAAGGTGTAGCCAGCTTATGTGAACGTGTTGCTCGTTCGGTGGCACGTAAAATCATCGTAATCCCGGGTGAAAGAGTCTTTTTCTGAANAGCTTATGTGAACGTGTTGCTCGTTCGGTGGCACGTAAAATCATCGTAATCCCGGGTGAAAGAGTCTTTTTCTGAAGGACTATCGATTACGAAAGTTCAGGAAAACAAGGTACCGTACCATTTTCGTTTGAAGGCGTGCCGAAACTAGCAACTAAAATAGTAGATGTGGGCTGAAATAGCTTACCAATTCGTGGAGGATGATGATGATAAGTTTTTTTTAATAAATTTCAATATTTTAATGGTTAACAGCTACATTGAAATAAAGAAAGTGTGGCTATTGATTTTAATGTAGTTTAAAAACATATGTACGTCTATAAATTCCGCTGTACAGATTATCAATATACATAATTTAATGAAATTTTAAATGAAATAGTCTTGGAAAAGTAAGAATTGGATAGTATCGCTAACACCAAAAAAACAGCCTGGCATTTCCATATTTTATTTCAAACTAATATTTGCAACGAATAAAATAAGTTTCTAAATCGTCTGCTTATAATTAATTGATACGTAATGTCATTGTGGCATGTGTTTGTTTACAGCAACATTCTGCCAAACTAAATGGACGTACTTATAACTTCTACTTGCGAGAGAAACGGACAATGAAGACAAAAGGCGGTTAAGCTGCGAAAGCAAAGAAATAGTGGAAACACACATCAGAGATGGGTAACACAGTGGTATGCCGCGCAATTGCGATAACTCATTTCCTAGAATATGTAAATCAGTGGCGCAATGAGCTATAGATAATATCGATATTAGTTATAACGATAATATTTAAATTATCGTATGGTACTACGTATCAAGGTAAAATGTTGCGACTGGGTAAAATGTGAAATAGAGTTCTTAAGATATGCACTTGTATATTTTATATTAAAACTACTTTTCTAGTCGTTATTTCATATTTTATAACAATTATTTAGTTCCAACCACAACTACGAGCAAGAAGTGAAAGAAAAGACGACTTTCTTGATAATATTACGAACACATGTCCATTTATTTATAAACAGATTTAAAACACAATTAAGCATAAGATTACATTTGAATGCTCTCGCCTAATGCATAATAATCACTTTTACGGGCGTACGATCAGTATACAACACATAGCAACACAAAATTCACGCGAAGACAAGTAACAACATTTTTATTTATAAACTGCAGTGACTGGTCAAGCGCCGTGCCGAGACAGAACGCCGATCCGATGGCGCACAACAGAATAAGTAAGTCGTGGTGCACTGTGCGACTGCGCCGCACTGCGCAGGTACTCTCCACACCAGCTCAGTGGCATGTTCGTTACACAGTCGCTGCGCCATGGCGCAATTGAGTTAACACACTATGCCTACTCAGTGAGGTGCGCCTGTGTTAGTGCGCCAACACAAACAATTTTTGTGAATTACCCACGACTAAAATACAGAGGAGATGATAATTTTAGATGACACTATAACAGAGGAAGGTCACATACACCAAAATATCGCAAACATCAACACCAGTTGATGCCTCTCAGGAAGAACGATAGTGGGAGTTCATGGTTTTGACAGAAACTAATGAAAATACCCATTCCAGCCAGAATATAACACAAGGAAACCCGCGACAGGAAGTGGCTGAAAGTATTACAGAAGTGAGAACATCCCACATTGTTCCAGTGTCTTGCGAGATATTCTTGAAACATCTTCGATTCCATCTACAAGTTTTGCACGAAAGAAGCGCAATGTCTCAAAAGAAATCGATGCTTTCAAGAAGTATGTGCTAAGAGAGGGTAACAAGCTGGAAAATGAAGATAAATGCAATTTTTTTTCCACTTGGCTCACGGACTAAGAGTCTTCCCAAGGAAATAAAAAAAGCTACGAAGGATAAATTATTGAATATCATTATGGAAGCTTAATATTAAGCGGATATGGAAAACCACTAAACGAAAGTGGAAAGTGACACAACCTTTTTCCTTTGTATTCTGTTCACATAATTCTTTTCTATTATTTCGTTGTATGTCTTCTGTCTTAATGTGTNACAACCTTTTTCCTTTGTATTCTGTTCACATAATTCTTTTCTATTATTTCGTTGTATGTCTTCTGTCTTAATGTGTTTACAAATGCGCGAAAACTGCTCTAGCTTGTCAATTAGTATTTTTTCAAGGTAAAATAAAGAATGTCCATTGGAAATGCAATAACACGTAATATACATTAATATAATTTTGTTACTTATATTTCTATAAATTTCTACCATAAACACTTTTATTTTCATATTATGACTAAACAATGCTATACACTGAGCTTGTAACACTGAACAAGAAATAGAACAACTTATATAACAACAAAAAGTTTAAACAATTGCTAATTGAATATGACAAAAAATAATAATAATCAGTAACAAAAAATAAGTTGTTGAAGGTAAAGGCTACTGCAGAATGTAGTGATAACTGGCCAGAAGGCCCTGTAGTGCAAAATTACCCAGCACTCATCTTGGAAGGGTCATAGTCTCTGGCACATCGATTTTCAAAAATATTTCTCAGTGCCCAACATGGACATTTCAAACTGTAAATTTCGTTTTGTTAAATATAATACAGATTCATATGAGATCGATGATATTGCGTCGTACTTCGAGAAATCATTGCAGCCAGGCGTAATGTTTTTACTGCAAGGAAACACAAACACCTTGACGGAACTGCTGTTCTTCTTTTTTAAATGAAGGTAAGGGGGTTGCTTTGAATAATAATATATGTAATTTCTATTTTTAATAACTTTATTTAAAAAAAATTAAATATCATGTCTTTGTAGGGGAATCAACATCATGGGATTTTATTAACGAATTTTAAATAATTTCTTTATCTCATACTGGAAATTGGCATTTTGTATTTCAAAAAAGGGAAAATATATCAGAGTTTTGTAACTATCTATTTTTCTGTGCAAACCTGAAGTCAGTTTTATGATACCCTTTGGTGCCACACATCTTCATGAGGAAATAGAGCCGAAGTCCTATTTGCATGTGTTGATTGAACCCATTACATTTAGATAGAAAACCTCGCCACTTACATCATCAATGCGGTCGGTTGAAAGGGGTAATCGATTTAGGAGTTTTGGTAAAGAGAGTGAAAATAGTTTGGGTGCATTAAACTAATTTGCAAAATTACTTCTACAGAAGCCGCTCGTACTGCCTGGATCCAAAGTTTGGGGGAAAAAAAGTCCCTCGTGTATGAATATTTTATTGCTGCCTGCTGCTATCATCGAGACCCATGTTCCACGTGAAAAGAAAACTGGGGTAATGATATGGCGAGCCATTGGTTCGGGATTTTCTGGATACGTGAGCAACACCAATGTGGTCAAGTATCAGGGGAAGAAGTATGTGACGGCCTTTGCACATAAAGAATTCGCCTAAGTTCACCTCGCCTTCGATTGCTGTTTCTACATGAGAGTCATGGAGAATGGCTTACCTTTGGTGTGGTGGGACCCGCTCGACAGACCTTACTGCTGCTGCCTACGTGAGTGGTGAACTGCAAATGGCGTGTGGAAGGTTAGTGTGCAGTTTAGAAGCTTCGCCAGCTTCCTCTTCCCTTGCCCGAGAGTCTCCATGACAACGTGATACCGGCCATTCATGACCCCACCAGAGGGCGTTTCCGCTCCGTGAACACCGGAAAATGTTCGAGAAGAAGATGACAAAATTGTATAAAAGGCTGGTGTTCACCGCTGCTCAGAAAGAAAGACCAGGTACTTTATTTGGAATGGAACTGTTTTTCCTCTGTTTTAAATNATAATAAAAATGTGTGCAATTTATATTTTTAATTATTTTGAATAAAAGAAATGAAATATCAAGTCTTTGTAGGGGATTTAAAATAACAGGATTTCATTAGTGAGTTTAATATGTTTTTAATCGCATATCGGGAATTGGAATTTTGTATTTAAAAAAAGGGAAAATATATCAGAATTTTCTAACTAGTTATTTTTCTGTGCAAACCCAAAGTCAGTTTTATGATACCCTTTGATGCACATTAATGGGGGTCTCTATTCCTTTAAAAACGAACGTCTTCCTGGGGAAACAGAGACGAAGCCTTTCTGCTTCGTCAGTGCGGGCAGTTGAAAGGGGTCATCAATTTAGAAGTTTTGTATTTATTGAAAAATTGTATAGGCTTGCTACAGTGCCAAATAGTTTGGATGCATCAAACTAATTTGCAAAATGAGGTCTACAGTAGCTGTTCGTACTGCCTGTATCCATAGTTTGGGAAAATAGTCCATGCAGAAAGCGCTTACCGATGCAGGTGTTACCTACAAGCCGGAGGAAGGAGTCTAAGTCTTGTGCTACCTGATGCATGAGCTGGTGAGAAAACGAAGAGTTGCTGGTTCATCTGAGGGAGTCGCCAAACCAAACTATTAGACTAGCTACCAAGCCTCATAACGGTGAAGCCATACGGGAAGTGAAAATAACAGTGCTTATCAGGGACATTGAAACGAACTCAACAGCTTTTGTTTCATGCGCCTTGCGCGAGGATGCAGTACTCGGAATACCGTGGTTAACAGAGCAAAACACCATAATGGAACCCTCTGCCAGGAGAATCCATTTCTGTCAAAATAAATGCCAGACTGTTTACAACTTGAACCAGTGAAACACGAGTGCATGCCCTATGTGCTGCTAAATGAGCTAGGCCATGCCACCCACATACTGTGATGTCATACAATACCTGCTCAACGAGCGCCGTGACATATTCACCATGTAACGAGGCAGAACTTTGCATTCCAATGACATATTCCAAACCAGTGTACACTTCACCTCACCATTACCGACGTCACCAACACGGATAATTAAGGAACAAATGCAAGAAATGATAGACGAAGGTATCATTGAGACCAATGACAGTTCTTTAATTCCGCTATCACTTTAGCTCATAAAAAAGACGGAACCTGGAGTTTTTGTATTTACTTCAGGCCCCTTAACCTTATTACTGAAAATGCTCTACTATCATTCATCATTGTCAAACACGTGCTCAACAGCCTTGGCCGTGCAAAAATTCCGACGTCTCTCGATCTCCGCCTAGGTTACTGGCAAATACAAGAAAAACAAGATGATTGGCACATAACAGCATTCACTACTCCAGATGGAAATCGCTTTCAGTTCCGGGTCATGCCCTTTGGCCTGAAAACTGCTCCAGATACATTCCAGTTAATGATGGTGCAGGTGCTCGATGGCTACATAGGTGAGTTTATAATGGCTTATTTCGATGATTTAGTGCTAGGGCCTGAATCATGGGACGACCATGTGCATCATTTGTCACTCGTACTTGAACACCTTGCTATTAACTGTCTCACTTACGCTAACAAAAAGTGTCACGTTGGGAAAGCAAGCATCCAATTACTGGGTTACCTTGTGGATGAAAATGGTAACCGCCCAACTCCAGAACAGTTAAGCATCATTGATGATTACCTGCAACCAGCTGTCTATAAACAGTTACACAAATTGTTCGGCTTAGTGAACTGGTTACATGAATGTATACAAAATTTTGCAATAATAACAGCTCCACTTACTAACCTCCTTTTACCACCATAAAAATTTTAATGGACTATCGAACATCATGCTGCGACCCGATCTGTCATCTGTACCTGCAAACATACGCGAATGATCGTGGACTCGATGCTGTGTTAGTTCAGCTAAGTGATGGTGGCAATAAATGCATTATCGACTACAGTAGCGCCAAATTCAGCCCAGTAGAGCAGGAATATTTAGCTCTAGTTTGATCCAATAAAAGATACAGGCAGTTCGTGGAATACCAGATCTTTACTCTGCTCATAGACAAAAGGTTTCTAGTCTGGCTGCACAATACCAAGGAAGTTCGCAGCAAGCTTACACACTGGACTTTATTTTTGCAGTCTTTTGACTTCGAAGTACAATATGTTCTGGAGTCAGAAAATCAGATGGCTGATGTGCTCTTAAGTTTGCCAGGCGAAACCATAGCGCGCGATGAGGAAGAATGGGAGAGCTTCCTACCCCCACCACACCTTATTTACCTGCTTCGACTGAGGGTACCGTTACATGCACACAGCTGACAGCGATTTCTCAGAATCCCACTCTCACTGACATGCATGCGCGCCTAATACAGGTGCAACGTACATGCCCAGTAACATGCAAGTGGATAGGGGAGTGTTCCACAACAACTAACGAGAGATGGTGTGTTGTAGACAGCCACCTGGAATCCCGTGTAAACAACACTAGTGAACACTGTACAGCTTATGTACGACATGAAGCTCGTGACTTAGTATTACAGTTTGCGCATGATACAAAAGCTGCAGGCCACCCAGCTGCACTGCAAACCCACCATAATGTGCAGATACATTTTTATTAGCCAGGCATTTCATGTGATACTCGCAAATATGTGCCATGCAATTGTCTCAAAATCGAGCGCACTGACGGCACACAACAACAGTTACCATGGTTGCCAACTTGACCCTTTCAGACAGTTGCCCTAGATCTCATGGGACCATACCCTCGTACTGCCACAGGGAAGAGATTTGTGTAAATGGTAACATACCTATTCTCCAGATGGGTGGAGGCATACACAATAACCAGTGCGCATGCAAAGTGCATAACAAAACAGTTAGAATCTGAATTTTTCCAATGATAGGGATACCAGCGCACAGTGCTATCAGACCATGGTTTCCAATTTACCGGACGTAAGAGGCGCGAGTATTGCACGAGATATGGTGTGCATAATACTACTGCCATTTACCACCCACACACAAATCCAACCAAAAGACAAAACCAAGAGCTCAAAATTCAATTTTGGTTGCACTTGGGANTTGTGTAAATGGTAACATACCTATTCTCCAGATGGGTGGAGGCATACACAATAACCAGTGCGCATGCAAAGTGCATAACAAAACAGTTAGAATCTGAATTTTTCCAATGATAGGGATACCAGCGCACAGTGCTATCAGACCATGGTATCCAATTTACCGGACGTAAGAGGCGCGAGTATTGCACGAGATATGGTGTGCATAATACTACTGCCATTTACCACCCACACACAAATCCAACCAAAAGACAAAACCAAGAGCTCAAAATTCAACTTTGGTTGCACTTGGGCGATAACCACACATCCTTGGCTAACCACCTGCCAACAGTGCTGTTTACATTGTGCACTCGCACCAACCTCGCAACTATAAAAACCCCAGCGGAGTTGCTCCAAGATCGTCAGAACCTGCTTCCAGGGGAGTTCACGCACACACCCCGAGAGCAACAGAGCACGGCAGTCCTGAACGGGACATGCCCTACAGCAGGCGCGAGAATACAAACAAAAATACGTGGCACCATGGCTGCCTGCTACCACACACCCACCTGCTGCACTACAGCTAGGCTAGTTGGTTTGCATGCTGTCACATCATCTATCTGCGGCATTTAAGAACTTCTACGGTGGTCTCGCACCTAATTCGAGTGGACAGCATGTTATCCTTAGTCGTCAAGGCAAGACTACGTACTTGGTGCACATGGGGACTCGGCACGATATGCCAGTCTACAGGGACGACCTACATCATGCCAGTGCCCTCATTGTGTTACCCAGCGCCGACGCAACAGCTACACAACCATCACCTGCAAGCGATTCAGAAGCCATGATGCCTGAGTTCACGACCGATGGCAGACTGGAAAACATACTGCAGCCTGCGATGTACAGCATACCAACGCCACTGGCCCCCACAGACAGCAGGTCATCAACGGACACGCAAAGTTTCCCTGCCATCAACACAACCCTTGAGACTGCACCAGCGATGTCTCGCGTCGCAATTGACTAGTGTCGCAACGGCCAGCATCGTAACGCCTGCATCAGCCGATGACGCCCAAAGCTCGTAACCAGCGGCACCTGCCAGGATCACTCTCCTCTCGCTAGCGCTTCCCTTGACTGGCGACACCGCCTAAACACCCAGCATCCTGAACGAGAAGCGAGATCTCCAACAAGCCAGTGGTGGGCATGTGTGTTGGGTATTCTCTCGATTCCAGTCGCTATCCATCTTTGCGAAATCATATACAGAGGACCCATCTGCATTTCTTCAGTTCATACATACCCCACATATTTAATCCAACTAGGCGCCTCTCTAACGTCTTTCCTGCCATTATGATGGGCGGTAATTACAAAATTAAAGAAATTCTTGCAGACAAATCTTATGATGTACCGCTTGACATGGAGTATGAGGAGAGACATTAGTAATGGAGTTCACCCAGGGACGCTAATTAAATAGAGGAAATTCCACAAAAATCTAACTTCCTGATACCTCACAGTTTTGTCAATTCTGTAATTTAATGCATTCCCCTGTGGCCAAAACTGCTTGATTAAACCAGGTAAATTGCAAAGAGAAAAACAATGATAAAATAATTAGCACTTGCGTAGCACTTACTTTTACCTTTTTTTTTTTTACAATCCATTGATATATCATGCAGGCTCCTACCTAATAATGATAACACACAACTCACTCATTCCCACTACATAAAACACACACGTTCCCGACAAACCGAATAAGGTTGGTAAATGTTTCATTACAAAACAAAACTTCAGTTTAGACCGCACCCAAGAACGTCTAATGTAACATTGTATAAAACTGTTTTGTGGCAGCTTGGTCATGAAGAGTATAAAATTCGGTAAATCTCCGAATCTAAAATCCCAGGATCGACAACACCCTTCCAAACTTAATCTTAGAAAGGTATATTTTCCCATTACTGTAAAGGGATTAAAAAAAAACAATAACATTACCTACGAATCCACACAATTATGTAAATACATGCTACAATACAAGCCTGCTTTCTAATCACTCGCATTTCGTTGAATTAAATTCCACTTGGCCACTCCAGCATTGCTTATGGCTGGAAACGTTTACAATTCGTACGTGTTGGCATTCTCTGCATAATTGCTAAACATGTTTTTAAAGTCATTTCACTGAAAGCCAAACTAATTTAATATAATTTAAACCACAAATACAAGTATAATTAAAATTTTAAATGACAACTTCTAGTTTTAAGTGTATTTTTCCCAGAAACAATCATCAACATCACCAATATAACATCATGCATCCAGTAGTAGTTCATCAGCTGATACAATACTTTACAAAGTAGAGCATGTACTGTTTAAATAATGTATATGTTTGTCACACTGTCTGTCAAATTTTACCTCACATGAAATAGACAATTATTATGAATTACCCCACTCATATCATATTTATAAAGAATATATATCATTAAATGCATAGAATTTAACAGTAAGTACTATTTTTTCAAACATTAACGCCAAACTGATTATGCATGAATAAAATTTAAATATTGCAACGTACGTGGCAGTGCTCCCACATTATAGTTTAAAATACACCTCGCTATGGGTTTCTATGCTAGTAGCTTAAGTTTAGTATGGTTATATAATATATTTTGACACAACTGCCACAATTGAAACCTGCTACCTTTACATTTGCAGGACCAAGATAGTTCTATCAAAAGTCATACTCAGTGTTTTGCATAGGGCGAAGTTATAGACTGGATGTAGTTACATGCACCCATCCATCCAATAAAGTATAAATAACTCTTGGCAAATACCATACACGCTTAGCCTATCGTTTTTGTTCATAAAATCATTGACATATAAGTATGTATTATGTTTTGGTATTTGTGCACATGCATTGTTGAATAATTTCATTAACCAAAAATATTTTATTATGAATTAAGGAAAATAGTAATTGTGAAATTTCGTATGTTCTCAATTACTTAAAAAGCTAACAAGAAAATAATTGAATTATTTAATGGTAATTACCAAGTATAGCGGCTTTTCTGTAACTCCCCCCTCCCCCCCATACACGAAAGTGTTATATTTCCACTCTACTAATTATGTAAAACACGAATATACTAGGGTCATTAACGTATAACTAATTTCGTAATATGTGCCCACCTAAACTAACAGAACCTAACCCCATGATGAGTGAATCACTATTTTACATTTTTAAACCAACCTAGGATTATAGGGGTTTTAATCTAACCCAGGATGATAGGGCGTTAATCTAACCTAGGATAGTAGGGTTTTTAACTAACCTCGGATTTTAGCCGCCTCTTAAATGTAACAAAGTAATCTGTGCAGAACCCATTAATGCTACTTTTGTGGGTCTAGGACGTTTCGTTCAGGAAAGCAGCTAAACTGGATAATTACCACATTTCATTCTCGTTGCTCTAGTAGCCTATTTTGTGTTTCCAGCCAAGCAAATAATTTGTCAATAGGATTGACTAAGTTTGTTGGTTCAACGATAGCTGGAGACAAGACAAAAGTTGGTAGATATGGCATTCATCTACGTCCNGATTGACTAAGTTTGTTGGTTCAACGATAGCTGGAGACAAGACAAAAGTTGGTAGATATGGCATTCATCTACGTCCAAAACAACAGAAATCCCAGATGAGGTTATAGTTCCCTTCGGTATGTATAAATAAATACGTTTTCTGAAAGAACAACTTAAACCACGAATGTATGTTATATTTATACCAAAATGTTTTTGTATTGCTTCTTTCAAGGTAAGCATTAGTAAAAAAAATTAATTAATTTTATTTGCTGCAAATAATATGTTGTCAAATGCAGTGTATTATATGCAACTGTTTATTTGCTAATCTTCATATTTGACGAATATAAAAGACTTTGTCGTATTGTTTGGTTTACCTACTTTAATAAGACAAACCACACGAGACAATTTATTATTATAATAACTTTAACCTGTTTTGATTGTTCTACTATCACTATCCATTGTGTTTACACTCGCATGGGTTCTCGCTGACGTAATGTGCAAAATGCAACATATTTGAAAAGCTATCAAGCAGGCCTGTATTTTTATTTTGGCCATGGCTGCATTATACTGTTCTTAATATGAATGTAGCACACAATTTTTTTTAATTGCATGGTAACGCTACTATTATTTTCTTGTGGGAACATTATGGCGAATGTAGCACAGCCTCACATTGTGTATTAAATTGTAATTTGTACAACTTTATCCAGGCTCAGCAGGCCTATTTAAAAGTCGCAACATTTCATGTATAGTATACACAAATGCTGTAGTCCAATGAAATAAATAAAATATGAAAAGCTGAAATTGAAGTAATTTCACTCTGTGAAGACAGTGGATGCTACTGACACTCATCTTAGTCATACATATTTATGGCAGCATGTAAGCCAGTCATGTTTCAAACACGTGTTCTCTAAAAAGCAAATATTAACCAGACAGGTTGGGTTACCCCTGCATAAGAGTTTTGGGTAATTAACTTGACTAGGGGCTCATCTGAGGGATAGTTTTGCAATACCAAATAATGGTATGTATTGATAGTACTATTCATACTAAACCATAATTCTATAGCTACATTAATATATTTAACATATAAGATAATTGTGATAGTGGAGAAGGCTATTATATTAAGACCAAGGAAACGGGAGAGCAAAAAGTGGAATTCCCGAAGCGCAAGCTTTAACAAGCGCGTAGGGCCTTATCGATTTACACACTTCTTATTTTCCCCCATAAATTGTTGCATACGTCTTCACATACAATTTGGGTAAAATTAATGAAGCCGATAAATTGATGTGGCCTTCCATACTCACTATCGCTCATGCACTGGGAAGCAGGGTGGTGCAGATTTTTGCATAAATTCACAGTTCTGTGGTCATATTTTTATTTTTTAAGAATTATTTTACTTGTAGAGGTAAGAAACAATGCAACACTAACAACTTTTAACAGAAATACTACCAATTACGTCAATAACATATGCAAACTATTCCACATGTACACACCTCACACTATTTATTCTGTAGTAGGTACTGTATTAATTTTTTTTTTCATTCTGTGTATAGTCATAATAGTTAATTTATGCATTCAATTAACATAATTGTAGGTTCTCTATTATGGATGTCAATTTATTTAAATGTATTTGGCTTCAACCTCTCTTGAGACACCACAGTTTCCTCTTATGTTCTTTGTAGGGTCTGTACTAGTGATGCAACGAATGTCAATTTTTCCACATTCGCAAATGCGAATATTCACCTCCGAGATTCGCAAATGCGAATATTCACCTCCGACATTCGCAAATGCGAAACAACCAAAAAGTTTATACCGCGGTTTTCGCACGCGGATGCTTGTCGAATTTTACCGCACGTTTAGAACTGGCCGCCCGGGCGGCTATGTTAAAACCGAGAGTAGCCCATATGCCCGCTGAGACTTGCTTCATTTGTTTAGCACTAACGACGCTTACTGAATGAAGTTAGCTGCTAATAATGTTTTCGTAAGGATTGGGTTTGAGGTTACCTTGACGCGTACAGCTCATACCTACCAGTAGTGGCGACGCTATTCTTACCCACGCCGTAAACCGATGGCTTAACGACCAGAGGAATCCCCGAGCTCGAACCAACTGCACCTGTCATGTTGCCTGAGTCACGACGTGACGCTGCGAACGCGGGGAGTCCCAGGCATATTATCGCCCCTCGCCACAAGAAATTACAAATCGGGGAAAAACAGTGCACCCCGCCTACCCCTATCCCACCACAAACACGAGAGGGTAAGTCCCGAGTTCTATGGAAAATAGAACAGAAACGTATATATACAGGAGCCATGGAGGACAGTTAAGTCAGTTATGCGACAGTTAAGAGAGTTAGGCGAGAGTGAAGGACAGTTGAGGTCAGTTACGCGAGAGTTATGAGACGTTTACAATGGAGCAGCAGCGACAAGACAGTTACGACGGAGTCGGGAGTTACGCCGGAGTCACGAGAGAGTCAGATACGAGGNATACCTACCAGTAGTGGCGACGCTATTCTTACCCACGCCGTAAACCGATGGCTTAACGACCAGAGGAATCCCCGAGCTCGAACCAACTGCACCTGTCATGTTGCCTGAGTCACGACGTGACGCTGCGAACACGGGGAGTCCCGGGCATATTATCGCCCCTCGCCACAAGAAATTACAAATCGGGGAAAAACAGTGCGCCCCGCCTTCCCCTATTCCACCGCAAACACTAGAGGGTAAGTCCCGAGTTCTATGGAAAATAGAACAGAAACGTATATATACAGGAGCCATGGAGGACAGTTAAGTCAGTTACGCGACAGTTAAGAGAGTTAGGCGAGAGTGAAGGACAGTTGAGGTCAGTTACACGAGAGTTACGAGACGTTTACGACGGAGCAGCAGCGACAAGACAGTTACGACGGAGTTACGACGGAGTTACGCCGGAGTCACGAGAGAGTCAGATACGAGGAACGACGAGCGACGAGGAGAGAACTGCACGTCCAGGGATCGAGCCCAGGACTTCGCGGGAGAGACACCGAGACAGCACGACAACACCAGCCACCAGCATCGAGGTAATTTCAGCAACCCGCCGAAACCTCCCCCCGACGCAAACATTCGCCGAGACGTGTGTAGGGCGCGGGATAGCTAGATTCCACCGTCCGAGGAGATATAAAAGGGGCTAGGTCTCATAGATGTACAGGTCACTGTAACTTTGGACAATAAAAGTTAAGCGTGAATAAACCGAACCCAGTTACGTCTTTGTGTCACCCCTCTTACAGCAGCCCAAGGTGCCGTTAGCCAGCACCGTAACAAATTACTACGTACCCTGCTATCCACCATCCTGTATAGTACAGGTGGGAGCAGCGTCTAGTCAACATACTTAAGTTTTGTTTTTAATTTGTAAAGACTCTATTGTTGTAATTGTACTGTGATAAGTGATATTTCAAAATGAAGCGGTCGTGTGTTAGCGAAGTTTGGACTTATTTTACAATATGTGATGCTGAAAATGTGAAATGCAAAATATGTAATAAACAATACTCGCGCAAAGGAAGAACAACAAGTGCTATGAGAAATCACCTGGAAGCTTTGCATAAAAACGAGTATAATGCTTTAAAGAATAGGGAAAATGAAAAGCGAAATGCTTCTACAAGTGTTGTGGCCTCCACTTCGCGACAATGTACGAAAACCGACCTGAAACAAATGTCTTTGACTGATTGCGTCGAAAAAACAAAAAAAAGTGAGATAACAACAATGCCAAGTCTTTGGAAATTGATAATTTAATAAGCGAAATGATTGCTTTAGAGGACTCACCCTTCAGTTTTGTCGAAAGTGTTGGATTTGTCAGACTATTGAACCATCTGTACGTCATATAATATAAAAAGCCGACAACATTTTTCTTCGTTTATATGTGAAAATTTCTACGGCAAAGTCAAAGATAAAATTTTGGGATTAATTAAGTCATTTGAAAAATTGGCGTTTACAACTGATATTTGGTCTGATTCTTGTTCAGGAATATCTTTTCTGAGTCTTACATGTCATGGTATAACAAAAAACTTTCAGAGAAAAATGATTGTGTTAAACGCAGAGGTATTTAACGATGGCCGACATACTGGTGAAAATATAGCTATAAAACTTGAAACCATGTTGTCGCATTGGGAAATACCTAAAGAAAAAGTGCAATGCATTGTTAGAGATGGTGGCACAAACATGAAAAAAGGTATTTCCTTGTTATTAATTAGAGACATTGATTGTTCGTCACACCAAATTCAGCTGGTTGTCAAGGAGGGGCTTAAGGCACAAGATTCCGTTATAACAGTGATTGCAAAATGTAAAAAGATGGCAACACATTTTCATCACTCAAATGTAGCTCAAGATGAACTGGCTGCTCTACAAGAGAAAGACAATCAGCCAAAGCTGAAAATCATACAAGAGTGTGCTACAAGATGGAATAGCAGCTTGTATATTTTAGAACGTATTTTGAAAAACAAAGATTCGTTATGTCTTTATGCTTCCCAGAATAACAAGATTTCACAACTAACTTCCGAAGAGTGGATTCTTGTGGAAAAAATAATAACTTTACTCAGACCTTTTGAAGAAATTACAAAAGAACTAAGTGCAGCCAATATTTCTGTATCCTCAGTAATTCCATTATTGTCCACTTTGGAAAAAATTATTGGTGAATTTGATGTGACCGACGAATGCGTTGGGAATACGATTTTAGTTCTTAAACAAGAACTATGTCGCAGATTTTTCCATCTGGAAAATTACGTATTGTTTGCTACGGCAACTTTTATTGACCCGAGATACAAATTAAAATTTTTCAAAAATTCTTCAACCAGAGATCAAGTTGTGAAAAATATTTTAGAGTCAATTGGAAACGATGAATCAAGCCTATCGTCTTGTTCAAATCCTAAGCGTGCCAGAATGACTACTCATCGGATTGAAACATCTGGTTCCAGTGCCAGTCTGACAGAGAAATCTATATCTTTAAGAGACACCATGAAATTGCTGATGGATTCCAGCGAAAGTGAAGAAGAAGAAAATGAATGTACGAACCCTATAGACGTTTTGATAAAAAAAACCATCAATGAATATTTATTAGATAAACGTGTCGAAAATGATGTAGATCCACTAACATGGGGGGCGGTAAATAATAAGAAGTATGGTATTATTTCTCCCATAGCCAGGCAATATTTAGTAACACCACCCACTAGTGTGCCTAGCGAAAGGGTCTTTAGTGGGGCTGGTCTTCTTTACACACCCCACCGAAATAGGCTGCAAGGAGAAAAGGCATCAAAACTTCTATTTCTGAAGTTTAATATTCCTCTACTCTTATTTAATTACTAAGTGTTTCACTTAATTGTGCTTAGATATAAACAATTTTTCATAGTTTTATTTTTCGATTTCAAGAAGTAATGTTTAATGGATATCTTAAAAATTACATAATTAGTGAGTTAGTATTAGTACCAAAGTTAAAATTAACAAAATGTTAAGAACATATTTGTTTTAATTGAAAAGAAGATTATTATATTGTTTGTTTTTCTTCACAATATATTTTTAACTTTATTCATAAGAAGTCGATTTGATTTACAATTAAACATGATTACTAGTTCATTAAAAGATCTCACATATTTGAATAAGATACCCTTTAGGTTGCATAAATGCATATTGTTAAGTGTTTTTACAAAAGATCTCATTTAAAGTTGATTTGTATAATTAAAAAGGTTGGGTTATATCTTATTCCATTGTTTTGTGTTAAAGCAGTTCAATGGTATTTGATCATACAGGTGTGTTATAATATAGTTTAGAAGTTTTAAGAAATTACCTGCCTTAATTTCATTTTGCTTAGGTAAATAAGAATAAAAGAATATCAATAGTGTGTTTCTGTTATGTAAACTACTGAATAACTACAAGGCTGTTTCCCAAATATCATTAAAATACACTCTTATACATAAAAAATATCTTAATAAATAAAAATGTCTTAATCACAGCAGTTGCATTATTATTTAATAAACATTTTCATTTTTCATTGCCAAATACATTCGCAAAATATTGGCATCATTTATGCGAATGTGAGTGTTCAAAAACATGGGAATATTCGCGAATGCAAATGCGAATGCGAATATTCGTTGCATCACTAGTCTGTACACTTCTGTGTTTGTTTGGCAATGTAGATTATGAAATGTATGATTATGCTACTGTAATTTCAATTTCATTAACAACCTCTTGTATTTAGTTCTGCTCAAGATATGCACAGATTAATGTAAAACATGTTTTATGTGGGTTATTATATTTATATTTTCATGTTTATTTAATGACATTATTATGGTTTTTAGTGTCAATGCATGTGTACTTTATGTTATACCTGATTAAAAAAAGGCATTCAAGCCTGAACAATGCAGTGTTAAGAAAGGCTAAATAAATAAAGCAGTTGATAACTTATTATTATTACGGTTGTATGTATTGCTGACTTTAACCATGTTTGTCTTTCATAAATGCAAGGTGACAATCAAATATTTTCTTCTTTTTACAAAGTATGGGTGGCAGCTCTGCCAGTGCACTGTGCATGTGTGTTCAGAAACTGCAATGAAAGATAGGATAGGTTCTGCAGACTAACTGCTGATAAAAATAGCCCTACTTGCTTTTCAAAGGTTCATTGCACCTATCACTTATAGGCCCCTACATGTTTGAGAATGAAAATATGAAGTGAATTATAGATAAAATGTAGGTATTGGGGTTTAGTCACCTCACTAGTGCTTGTGAGGTAGTGGTGACAAGGGAGGTGCTGTTACATATTTTGGCAGAAATTCTGTTGTTAATTTTTATTTGCCAATAGTAACTGGAAATAAGTTGGAAGCTATTCTTATTTCTCTTTAACACACTTAATTTCTATGATTGTTTTATAATGCTATAGTTACTAAAATTTTTACTTTTATTAAAAACTAGAACTATGCATTGCAGGGGCACACCAACTCAAATTTTAAAGGGGGTCAAAGAATAATTTCACTACCATTTTGTCCTTATTGAGGACAGATGCACCATTATAAAACTTGTTCTCGTTTTTAATAACACACTTGTACATGAAATTTTAATTTAATACTTAAAAAATTATTATGTAAATAACAAATAAATTAGTTGTATAGCATTACAAGTATTATTATGAATAAAGATAATAGAATTTAATAGTATCATGAAATTGCTTCTTTCTTTACGTACCACCAAGCGCTGTCCATAATGCAAAATGTTCATCAATAAACAATAAACTCTAACCAGTAAGAAGACATATTCTATAAAATGCATTAATTATTTTCACACTATTTATGCTAGAAATGAAAAGTTTTACAAAATTGGTAATGTACCACCAAGTAAACTATAAAAAAATCAGCTTTACTGTGTGATGCACTATTTCGTACATTACACAAATATTGGGTAATAAAAAGCATCTTATCAAAATCAAATTCAATTTGTAGTGTCGTATTTCTGGTCCTGGCGGCTATTTGGTGAATACTAAACAATATTAAAATATATTTCCTAACTTCCATTAAACATTGCCAAACAGCTGCACATGATAAGCATTTCTATTCACACACCCTGACATAAGACTCGTTAAGTGTCAACGTCATCAACCATTTCCTTGTAGCAATTTAATATGCTCAAGTGATTTAATCGTTCTTGACACATTGTAGTTCACATACAATTTTTCTGTTTCTGAAGCATAGTAAATGACAGTTCAGATGTTGCAGGAATAACCAATTGCATTCTTTTAAACTTCGATACTATGGCTGCTACAGTCTAGAGAGACCTGAATGTAGATCATGAAATATTTTCAGCTAGCGACTTAATCTGGCAATGTCAAAAGTATGCTCACTTAAAACCTTTGCTCCATTCTTCAGGGCAGCGAAGAAGTGCCTTTTAAAGAGTATAGTATTTCTCGAACCATGGTTGTTCAAACCTGTTCTCAACTATATCACACAATCTAGAGTCTCGTGGTATATCGTTCTATACATTTCTTTCATTGTAGCAAACATATGGGCTTCCGCAGGACTTGGCATTGTGTTGGATGCGTTTTGGTACGTGCTTGTGTCGAGAATGTGCAGGTGGCATGGGGTTATATTCATTAATTTTTGATTCCATATTAGTCCATAAGTCATTGAATTTGTCTTCGGTTTGTTTTGCTTTCTGACATTCCAGTGTTGCAGTGACGACTTCTTTGGCACCACCTACAGGTTGTGTTTTGTGCTGCAACACAACACTTAGTTTTTCTGTCTCATCAAAAACCGACAAACACACAAGGACCATGAAATATGTTTCTGCTCTTAAAATCTGGGTGGTTAATTCCTTAGCTTTGGTGAATACGTCTTCTCGACTTTCTGCAATTTTTCCAAAGAACTCTAATACTACTGGATACAATTCAGTGACTGCAGGAATAGTTTTGACACAAACAGTAAAGCATGTAGGGCAGATAATTCTAGGTCTGGTCTCTTTTATACGTAAAACGAATAATAAGTTTTCCTGTATAATGTGCCTAAATTTTTCAGTCCTGTCATAAATTTTTTTAACCGAGTTTTACTGCATAAGAAAAATGTTATTTGATGGTGTCATGGGTTGTGAAAAACAGCCTTGATATAAGCAACAAGCAGCTTGCCCATCATATCAAACTTCATATAAATTAATAATGAATTTGCAGTAAACGTGTATTTATCTATGTTCATCGGAGAGTGAATGGAAATTGGTTCACAGTTTTGAAACAGCAAGCATTCTACTCTTGACTCAGTAAATTTTTGTATTTTTTTTTGTAAACAAACACTTGATTGCTCTTGCTGTACTTCTAGCACTAGTCTCCCTTGGTGGGAGCATTCTCTCCAGCAAACAAAAAATGTATGGTGAGCTGCAATATTGATGGCCCCCAGAGTCTGACATCAGCTCCTCCCACCAAACCTCGGCCACAAGCCGCTATAGTCTATATGTGGTTTCTTCACACTTTTTGACCTTTGAAAAATCACCCCATGTATAACGTGTTTGGTTGTTTACTATGCAGTGGGTCCCATTTATCTTGACCACCCACAATAACTCCATACAGAGGCTCACATTAGATGTTTGAAGTGGTGTCCATTGGCAGCGATACACAATTTCAGTCGCTGGATGTATGACAACACTGATTCCTCCAGTATTGCCTGCTGAAGAGTATTACAAGCACACACAATACGTTCCTGCATTTTCTCAGGAGTTGTTGGAATATCTTGATAGACAGCGCTTTGAGGTAACCCCAAAGAAAAAAGTCCAGGTGGTTGATGTCAGGAGACCAAGCAGGCCACTGAACTGGTCCTCCATTACCAATCAACCTACCAGAATATTGTCGGTCCAGAACACGACATGCATACATGGCATTTTGTGCTGGGCATCCATTGTGCTGATACCACATTATCATTCTGTTCTTTACAGGTATCTCCTCCAGAAGACCAGGAAGAATTGTTTGTCTGAACGTGGCATACTCCCTGCCATTTTGGTTACCATTCACAAAATAAGACCCCACCGGTTGAAGTCATTGTGGGCTCTCGATGGCCAAAATAGTGCATGTTCCTCGTATTCACTTCGCCTGAGTTGGAGAACAGCGATTCATTGCGGAACGCCAATTTCGGCTTCAAGTTGGCGTGTTCTGATGTGTGGGTTAACTGCTACAGCAGGGAGAACAGCGACTTCAGCAGTTTCATCTGTGTGAGTTCTATGATGATTGCGTTACTGTGGGTTCAAATTGCCCATTTCACAGAGCTTCACAGTGAGATGGGAAAGCATCCGTCTGGATGGTGGGGTCTTGTCAGGGTATCTCTCTCTGTAGAGTTTCTCCGCCTGACTAGCATTACACAGACCTTCAACAGAATGAACAACGAGTGAGCAAACCAAGCTATTGATAATGGTAATAACAGAATTATGTTTGTGTGTTTCAGTACAACTCACTTGAATGTAGTACACTGTACTGTACAATAGTATTAACACATTCCCCTGCTAACTTACATTCTCCATAGATGAGCAGCATTTCTACCTTCTTGTTGTTGGAGTACATTTCCGTTACGACAACTCTCACCTTGCAGTGTACTGTTTTCGACTGCACACGGATAACTGATTGAGTAGTCGTCACGTCAGGTGTGTTCCTTTGTTTCCTCTAAGCGTAACCTCTGTGGAATGGGGTACGCTACTCTAGTTACCTGCAATACTTACATCGCCTCTACATTAAATGCAAAGCGTCAACATCATTCTGTACTGTACCATGCAGCGCAATTGTGCTGCAAGGCTTCACATAACGGGTCTTCATGAACCCTTATGAGTCACAATGTCTGTGGCAGTTTTTAATAATCTGTTTATTAGACTGGTACATTTTTGAATAGGTCTTCACGAGCTTTATTGAACTTTTGATAAATAGATACATGGTGCCATTTAAAATACTGATGTTAGTACTCTTATCTCACTACTAAATAATGCTGTAAGGCTGAGTCCCCAGCAGTAATATTTCCCCATTCCAGTTATAGAACCTTTGTGTGAAACTTTTTTTCATTTGGAGCCCCCGTTACAGAGTTATTGTGGGTGATCAAGATAAATGGGACATTCTGTATATATGCCATGTATCACAAGCATTTTGTACTTGTGTTAACATAATAGTGCCTTATTTTTGGTTAACTTGAATTGCTGGTTGTATTTCATCTATTAATTACAATATTTCATTTATAATTTATATGAATGAATACAGGGAGGAAATAGGTGTGTTGGCAATGCCTAGTGAGAAATAGTTCTTATCCAAAATAGTATTACATTGAGTGTGCACTAATGTGGTGTGTCGTCCATTTGGTGTAATTTTATAGACTTGGTTAACTTTCGTTTGCATGAGGCGGAGGAATATCCTGAAAGTAGAACTTTAGCAGGGCTTCAGAAAAGTTAGAAA
Organism: Clitarchus hookeri; assembly: GCA_002778355.1. NCBI lineage: Eukaryota > Metazoa > Arthropoda > Insecta > Phasmatodea > Phasmatidae > Clitarchus > Clitarchus hookeri. The sequence goes on along the minus strand of NQII01001839.1, from coordinate 381,399 downwards.
CCGTGAATTGACTAGTTTTTTTATACCAGGTTATTTGTTGGAATATGCTGAAAGGAGATAGCCAGCCTTTGTGCGCACACACAAACACAAATCTTCCCCCCTACCCCCGGGCTGTATTAGTGACATGAAACAAAATATAGCTTCTGAATTGTTAGTAAAGTGCCACTAATTCCTGTTGAACTATTGAACTATGTGCGATAATCAAGGAGGGACCTGTGTGCACACCTTGTATGGTAGTTGGGCAAAAACTGTCCTAACCCAGTGTTCTATAAAGGTAGGGCCAAAATACTTTCTGGTGGAGTTATATAAAAAAAATTGTCATTATTATCACCAACCAGAAACACTTCGTAAAGCCATTCATTATCAACAACAGCATGTGACGGAGACACTCTGACACATGAAACACGGAAATGTTTCACCTCTCCATCAATGTTTTCCCCTTCAAAACATTTTAGAAAAAGTAACTGCTAGGAGCCATAACAGAAGATAGACAAGTAGGGTTTGTGAAAATGTCCCAAAACAAAATTCAAGTTAATATATCAGTATTTTTGGGCATCTTTTTCTACTTTTTTACATTAACCTTGTGCTAAACAAAATTCACAAAAAAACAAACATTAACTTTGCAAAGGTACATTCTTTCAATTATATTTACATAAAATCTTTAAAACCTGACCAACATGGTAATATAAAATATGCAGTTAATACAAATTTTTTTGCATGAGTGTGCATGTGTGTATGTGTGTGTGGGATGGGCGTTGCGCACGCGTGCACATCAAGAACTATTTGATGATTTCCAGAATCGAGTAACATTTCGTCAATGGGCACTGCAACAAAAACAATGAAACCCAGATTTCTTTTACAGGTTACTGTTCTCTGATGAGTCGACTTTCATGAGCCACAGTGAGGTTAATCAACTTAACATGCATTATTGAAGTGTGGAAAACTCACACTGGTTGTATAAAGTTGAACTTCAGCATCTGTGATCTATAAAAATTTGGTGTGTCATCATATGCTACAAACTCATTGGTCGCTATTTCATTGAGGTTTCCTTAAATTGTGAAAAATCAGAAACTGTCTGCAAGATGAGCTGCTAACATTACTTGAAGACCTAAGCCTCAAACAGTGACAGACCATGTGGTTTCAGCATGATGGTTTTCCAGCACATTATGCAGCAGCATGAGCGATAGTAGCAGTTACTGTCATAGCTGAATTGGTAGAGGTGGCCCCGTAAATTGGCCTGCCAGATCGCTAGATCATACATCACTAGATTTATTTTTGTGGGGTTTCCTCAAAAATAAGATGCATCTTGAAGTGCCAACAACTCACGACAACATAATCAAATGAATCCAAAATGCTTGTGCAAAAATTTAAGCTGACACACTTTTACGTTGTGTACCACCATTTGAAGCACAGATTACTAAATGCAGCCAAGTCAGAGGCCATTATTTTGAACACTTAGATTACACACTCTGAAGGTAAGAAGCTGGGGAAACACATAATACAAGCACCCTGATGGTGAGATGCAAGGGGACTCGCCAAATACAAGCCACCCAACGAAGAAAGGCAAGGGGACCCACAGAATACAAGCACCCCAATAGTGAGAGGCAAAGAGACTCACCGAATACAAGCACCCCGATGGTGAGAGGCAAGGGGATCCTATGCACACATTATCTACATCTGCATGATTCAAATCATGAAGGTTACGTTTCTTCAACATTGAAGCAGAATGCATTATAACATGGGTATTATTATCCTTACGAAAATATAGAAGTGTAACTACATCTCATTGCCTGTCGCACCGCACCATCTATCACAGTTGAACAACACATTTAAGACACAAACATGGTACTTTGTATTGCAGATTTTGTCTGGAATGAAACGTGACAGTTCACATTGATATAACCAAGGGTAATCTACTTTTTACCAATTAAAGCACCATCTTCAACAAACAAATTTTTTACCATCCGGAATTATGATTTTCGTTTATTGAGTAGTATGACCTAATTAACAAAAAATGGTCCTCTTGTTACAACTGCCAAGGGCCCACTGTTTTCGTATAAACTACCAACAAATATTTTGGCTGCAACAACACAGTTCCAGGTGCATGCAAAAGTGAACACTTCCTCCATGGAATCACAATTGACTATCGCCAGAAACAAACAGGCAGCTTCAGTCTTGTAAGCGTATCAATGTATGGTACATGCTGTTTACAGTACGTGTTAAAAATGTCCTCCACTATTGTCTTATCAGTGGACACAGCAGCATACCATACACACATGTAGGTAGCACTGCCTAAGTGCTAGGCTCTCTTGCTGCAGTTAAAACTTTGTGTGCATTTTACACGAAAACAATCGGTCTTTGGCAGTTGCAACAAAAGGACCATTAGGTTATACTGCTCAATAAACCAGCACCAAGAGTTCATAATTCCTGACTGTAAAAAAGTTGCATCTGAAAAGAGGGTGGCTACCCCTGTTATTTTAATTATGAAAGGTGGTATTAATGAGAGTCTGCTCTTAGGTTCAAAATCCTGATAATATAAAATTATGTTCAGAGAATTGTAGTTTAATCTTACTCTGTTTCTGCTATCTTGCAAAAATTAAATTTAAAATCTTGATTATTGAGGGTTCACAACTCCCTTAATATTCAGTTTTGATATAAAGTCTCCTATATATTTTCTGTTTTCATTTTGCATAAAGAATCACCTCACAAAGTTTGTCTGTCAAATTCAGC